>JANHFK010005267.1:74913-86619 GCA_036250565.1 Sibynophis collaris | reverse complement strand
TGGCCCTGATCCATTTTGAATACTGAATCCAATTAAGATCATTACTCTTATTCAATTTAAAATTTTGATTTCATTGATAAAGTGTATTTGAATCTTCAGTTGAAAGATTATTCTGTTCAGATTGATTTTATGAAACAATTTATAAAAACTTTTTTTTTTTACAAAGCCTTTGTAAACGTCTCAGATCAATTTGTAGGCATCTGATTTGATTATTTACTTTGATTTTCCAGCTCAATATTTTGATTTAACTTAAAATTTAACTTCAAATTAAATCTCTAAACTGAAACTCCAAAAATCCGTTACATGCTATTATGCATGCTTCTGATATCTCAAATTGTTCTTTAACAGAATGTAACATTTTCAGAATAATTCAACTGTTATTATAACATATTCATTGTCTAGAATATATTGAACATTGCAGCTGTTGTCAAATACTGTCCAGATAATACAGATAGCAAAATATTCGAGCATATTGGCCAATAGTTTTACTCCTAGAATAATAGAAGACACATTTATATGCATAAAAGAATGAACAGGAATAGCTGCTTTTTGTATCAATATCTGTTTTTTTTATCAGACAGTCTAATCAGAAGTAATCATTTCTAATTTTATTTGAATAAAGTGAGAAGGATTTATATGTATTCTACTGAAATCAACATGATTTTAACCTAGACAAGATTCCACTTAAATTTGTTTGCATTCTGACAGGTTCAGTTTTACAAGATTGTAAGAATTCTTCCTTCACTAGTAGAAATTACAAAAGAAGGAAGAACAGCCTTAGTATTGCATTAAAAAAAAAAATCATAGATTAATTTACAGATGAAAATGGGGCAGGTTATTCAGAATAACATGTTACTTAGCTGACAAATGTTGCAAGATGACCATAAATCTACCTTCATGAAAAATTGTTGCAAATGTGAAAAAGGCACCCTATTGTTATGCTTGCTGTCTAGATGATGAGCAGTTGATATCTGATTTGAATTCATAATGGTATATTTAAATTACACTGCCACCTGCCAATAGAAAATAGACTGAGCTGTATTTCCTCAAAGTTCCACAGGGAATGTTCAGTTATAATTAACCTACCTCCTCTCTCTCTCTCTCTCTCTCTCTCTCTCTCTCTCTCTCTCTCTCTTTCTCTCTCTCTCTCTCTCTCTCCCTCACTTCCCTCCTTCCCTCTCCCTTAGGGGAAAAAAACATTAGTGCAATGGATTGTTTGTGCCATTTCCCATTTTTGTAACTATCTATCATGGGAAAGTATTTGAATTTTAATCTAATATGTTTCTCTGAAATATCACAGAAGATGCTTCCTCTAATCTGCTTGGCATTGTGATCAGCTGTCCATCTTCTGTGTGCTCAAACTAATCACAACGGTTGACTATGGAGCTGAATGGCTTTGCTGAACTCTTAGAAAAGGCCAAGTAATATCATACATAGATTTAAATGAGCAGAATACAGGGTGTAAAAAGAAAATAAAGTGGGGGTTCTTTACAACATTTCATTCTTTTTACAAAGATTGCCAAAACAGATGAAATGGTAATAACAATGTGGTCATATTCATTGGATTACAATTCTCAGCTGTTCTCTCTCCCTCTCCCTCTCTCTGTGTCTAGGTGTCTGTGTATCTGTGTGCACATTTTGGATGAAGCATTACCATAGAACAGATATTCCTACATTTACGATGATCACTATTTCTATTATGAATCTTGCTTCTGGAAAAAGAGAGAAAAGTACCTCTGCGGAATGACGGGCACCTTTTCGGCCCAGTTTATACTGACAATATCGTTTTAAGCATTATTTCTGGGTTTCCTATATTGCTTATAGACCGTAGCTTATCCTTGGTTTTACATTGTATTTAGACATTCCAGAAAAGACATGTATCACTTTATTTAATATTCCGATACATAAGAAAATGGAATGCAATTTCCAAAGAATTAGGGATAGGATATAAGTTAGATGCAACTATTTTTAGAAGCTTCTTTCCCTGCTAATCCAGAGCTATCCCCGAAGGGAAGTTAATATAACATTATATTAGCCAAGTGAAGCTTTTGGTTTAGCTCAACCATTTGGCATTCTACTGATAAATTTGTCACTGTCCTTTGTCAAATGGATTGCAGTTTAATAATTCTGCCTGACAGGACAATCATGGATTGAATTGGGAACACATCTGTGACAATCTGAGTCTTGGGACAACTTTATTTCCTTAAGGTTCTCTTTCCTGGAAAGCACAGGAAAATGTAAGGAGACTGTTAATGGAGACTGTCAGTTAAGGGCAAGTGACTCACAACGAAACTGTCTTGCAACCCTTTTCTGAACCTGATTCAAATGACTTTTAATGTGGTTTGTGATTTAGATTTCTGGAAGCTTGCTTTCTTCCACCTGAGTTTTTGTCTTCCCACTTACAGTGACTTTTCACACAAGCCTTTTGCATCTTCCAATAACCCCAAGCAATGTCTACTGGGAAATAAGAAACAACTATCACAGGGCTGCTGTCTGATTCTCTAGCTTTGAAATTCTCCCCAAGGGACCGTATCTCATTGTGAATGATTCTCCTTTCCATTTAGATACAACATCAATGTTTTAAGCTGGTTTAACTAAATTGAACTCAAGAATTGTTTTCATTCTTTCCTTTTTTTCCACTTGTTCCAGATATCAATGGCTCCCACACGATTGGCCTTCTTAAAGACTGTGAAAACCTGAAGACACAGAGGCCAGGATGTTAATTTATTAGGGTCCTGGAATGTGTTAAAATAATGTTTTATGTTCTTGGGTTGGATGGGCAGCCATGAAAATGTGATTAATAAAATAATTATAACTGTATCAAACAACTTATTAAATAAAAAAAAATATCTGCCCCTTCTAGAGGCCATTTCAGAACATTGTAAATTATGACCACCCATTCATAAGATTCCTCATATGCACTCTCATATGAAAGCCTCATCTAATGTTTCACCTTGAAGCATGAGATGGGTGCGAAATAAATTTAATAATAAATAAAAATAAATAATATTTATTAGAATATAAAATGAAATTTAATATTATTAAATAGTATTTGTAAAAACATTAATGAAGAAAAATATAACAATAGACCATTAAAAAACAAGAAGTTGGCAAGGGTAAGAAGAAACAGATCTACACAATCCAAAGAGAGCTTCACTCACCGTCCCCAAACTCCTGGGTGAACAGTCAAATCTTCAAGATGAGGACTATTCAGGGAATGTCACATTCCAGAGGGCAGTTGCATTTCAGCATCCCAATAGATGACATTATTTAATACAAGGAACCTGATGCAAAGTCATCCTACTCAGATTTATTTGGTTGTGTAGCTACTATAGGTGATCCCTTTGCCAATAGTTGGCTGTGATCACTTGTGGGTCTTGGCTGCCTGGATTGTCTAATCTGTGACAGCAGACTGGAAAAGTTCAGGCCTTCAGTTGTTATTCTGTTACTCTATCCCTTCTCCTATTTTATTTTCTGTTTGAAACTATTGGGCAAAAGCATTTATTCATTTGGGATGAACTATCATTAATATGAGCCACGGTGGTGCAGTGGTTTGAGTCCAGTACTGCAGGCTACTTTTGCTGCCTGCTGGCTACCTGCAATTTGGCAGTTCAAATCTCATCAGGCTCAAGTCTGACTCAGCCTTCCATCCTTCCAAGGTGGTAAAATGAGGATCCAGATTGTTGGGAGCAATATGTTGACTCTGTAAACCGCTTGGAGAGGGCTGTAAAGCACCGTGAAGCGGTATATAAGTCTAAGTGCTATTGCTATTAATATGCTAATTATATTCAGTTATACAACTCCATCCTCAGTTCAAAGGAAAGTCCACTAGATGTCTCATTCCTTATCCAGAACAGTTAGGACAGTTGTTCATGCTCTTTTTTCAATTCTTTATTCTTAAAGACAGTTGCAGTTGTGCTATATCACACCACTGCTATGGGAGCTACACTCTTTATCAGTAGGTTTCCAAGCACAATTCAAAATTCTGCTTGCCCATTTTAAAGCACCCTATAACCAGTTATCTAACCAATGATCTTTCCCAGATCACTTCCATCTATTTGATACATATAGCCAGAGAATATCTACCACAGGAAGCATATTGGGAAGTGAAATTCTTTGTGACAGCTTGCTTGCTATGGAACAGCCCATTTTGTTAACGATCAATATCATTCTCGTGGCCTGTACTATAGGTTGATAAATACTGCCTTTTCTAGAAAACCTTTGGGAACTATCAAGCCATTGGCATTGTTGTATTCTTTATCTTATTTATTATTGCTATTGTATGTATTTATATACTACTAAAATTCTCAATTGATGTGACCTTTAACTGGGCAAAATGGTGCATAATAAGGCAACAAATTTTGAGGAAGATTTCTGATGCTCGCTGCCAGCAATTCAGTGGGGAAGACAAGAGGAATTTGGGAGTTGTTCTTGTTCCTCTGGGGTTTTTTTTGTTTTTGTTTCGGTCACCTGTGGTCATTCTGTTTCTCTGTTAGGTATGGAAATATGTGTGAAAGAATGACCTAACATGGTACAGGTTGTCTAGTTATTAATATATCTAAAATATATCTAACTACTTAATCTGCTAAGAGTGAGGCAATAGCAGGCAGGCTTCTCAAGGCAGTAATATGATGGAGTGGGATTTGTGGGAAAGATTCCAAATGGTAGGGGTATTTTTGCAAACCTGCTGTTGGTTTCTTATGAAAGCTATTTATTTGTTCACTTAACTTGAATTACTGTCAGATATTGCTGTAAACTGTACAGATTTAGTTTTGGCGTTGTATAGCATAGAAACCTGAGTAATATTAAAAATTCTCCTCATGAAATACATTTTTAAAAGACAACCATAAGATTCTTGAATTTCCTTTTCACATTCAAACAGAGAAGCAATGAAATTCCCCACAGGAAGCCTCACTGGTGACAGTTTACTTTGGATCACTAATTTGTAAATCATGCTAGAGCTATGCAAGCATAAACTCCCCTCAACTCTCTCTGTCTCTGTCTTTGTCTCTCTCTCATATGTACAGTATGTATATGTTTGTGTGTGTGTGTGTGTGTGTGTGTGTGTGTGAGAGAGAGAAAGAGAAAGAAAGAGAGGGAGGGGAAGGAGAGGGAAGTAAAATACCACATTTAATAGAAACATTTAACTTTCAAATGTCCTTAGCACCTAAAGATCTGAATGGATTTATTGCAGAACTTCATAAGTACGGTAAATGAAGAAGATAAAAGAGTTCGCATTGCATCTTAATTGTCCTTCAAGTATGTCCATCTGACAGCCTGTCTGTCTACCCACCTTGCTATCGTCTTTCATCTTTCCGGTTCACTCCTTCTCTCCACAGATTGCGATGATACATACAGCATTATCCCACTTTATCTTCTCAGTGGAACAATTTACATTGAGAGATGCTGATTGGCCCAAGGTTACCAGCTTCCTGAGCAGGATGTCATGTGTTATTTTTAGAGATGCAGTTCCTAGGGGTTTGAAACATTAAAAAAATACTTTATATGGTTATTGCTGCTTATAGTTTTAGAGCTTAAGAGATTTAAGCTTCTTAATTGTTGATGAAGATGCAATGTTCTGGGATCAGTGAATTTGCTTTTTTTACCTGACAAATTGCTGTCACAGAAGGAGGAAACTTTTTTGTTTGACCAGCTCAGTAAATCGGTTAGCAACATATATTGATTTCACTAGAGAGAATCATTTACTTGAAAGATTACCTTTTTATGATTGGATGTGAGGATGTTCCAGAAGATAGCACTATTTCAAATATCACTCCTAGATGTTAGACACCAGAATAAGGGATTTTTTAAGCAGGTAATAAAGTTGATGCATCATGTATAATTGCATAGGCAATCTTGTTTTCTCACTTCCAGCTAATGTTCACATACAGGTAGCCCTTTACCCACAATCACAATTGACTCCAAACTTTCTGTTGCTAAATGAGACATTTGTTAAGTGAATCTCTACTGTTGTTAAATTAGTAACACAGTTGTTAAATGAATCTATCTTCCAAATTGACTTTGCTTGTCAGAAAATTGCTAAAGGTGATCACATGACCCAGGGACACTGCAACCATCATAAATATGAGTCAGTTGCCAAGTTTCTGAATTTTGATCACATGACCATAGGAATGCTGCAATGATCGTAAGTGTGAAAAACAGTCATAAGTCACTTTTTCAGTGCCATTGTAACTTTGAATGGTCACTAAACAAACTGTGGTAAGTTGAGGATCATTGATATCATGCTAGTTGCTTTAATTTGTAGTTGCCATGAGAAAAGTTTGATTTCCATTGTGCTGGTGATGGAAGAAGTTCCTTCAAAATGGTTTCCTCTGAGTTGTAAATGAAAAGTGGGAATGTAAGGGAGTGGTGTAATGTTTCCTGTCTAGGCAGGGGTTTGGACTAGAAGACCTCCAAGGTCCCTTCCAAATCTGTTATTCTATTCTATTCTATCAAACGGAGAAATGTACAATGTAAGAGAGAAAGCATTTTAGTCATCTTTAAATAAAATAATTAAGTAATGAACTCCATCTATTTTATTTCTGCTGAATGTTCTTTTCCTTTCCTATGTGTATCTGTTTTTGTATATTATTTGTCATCAAACTGAAAAATAAAAAATACAGAAAATATTCATTTTAATCCTAATGCACACGCAAACATGGTTACTATAAAGAAAAAGCTTGGATAAATTATTAAATTTAAAAGAAATTTCTTTTAAAAAAAGAAAGCAGTGAGGAACACTTATAATAAACAATTAAATATTCAAACATGGGATAATAATTTGAGGAAATGTTTTTAAACCTCATTGTGTTTAAAGATTGTGACCATCAGGTTATTTTTAAAAAAAAAAATAGTTATAGATCACTAGTGTTTTGCATTTTTGCTTATTTTTTAATAATCAACTTGTTAATTAAGCAAAAAGGATAGCCAGATTGATATGTTTAAAAAACTCCCAAATAATGTTGATATAGCTTTACTAGGCTAGCTGAAGTTCACAAACTCAATCATAAGCAAAATTAAAAATTTAACACTAACATTCAGGTAGAAAAAAACAAAACAGAAAAACAAGGTATCTATAAAGCAGGAATGCAAGCTGTAGTCAATATCAATATCACACACAATCCTCCTAAAATCTTCAGACAGCAAATAACTATTGAACCTTGAAATAAAAATACTATAATGACATAATGATCATGCCACATGTCAGTAATTATTTTTACTATCTCTAGAAGTCCTGCCTGAGAACCTTGTTTTTTTTTTAAATTTCTCTGTGTATTTTTATAAATAAGTTTATAAAATATAAAGGTCTTCCCACATTCTAAACACTCTATTAAGTCATTTGTATGAACATAGAATTTTATGTCCTTAACCTTAGATTTTCATTACTTACAAATTACTGATACTTTCGTTTTAAGCAATTAAAACAAGTAATGATTGACTTATTGCCTCTATAATCATCTGTCATGCAATAATGGCCTTAAAAGAGAATCTATTTAACATAACAGAATAAAGACCATTTGAAACTGTTTTGTGCTGAGACAGCATTACTGTGACAGTAAGTTTTTATAGCAGCTGATTTCCTTATGCTGTGGTAAAAGCAAATAGGCTTCCTGTTACTGCAAGCCACTCATATAGTTCTTGTGGGATAAATTGCAATTTGAAATAGAAAACAACCACATTGTAACAAATTTTGCATTTATGCTTGAAAAGCAAAACATCTGTGTTTTTAGAAATATTTTCCTGTTTAGAATTGTGCATACAATAGACTCTAGAGTCCAAAGAAAACCATATGCTGTATGTGAACATCTATTCTTTATGCCACTAGACTTCTGCTCACTCAGTAGGATATTTTTTTTCCCTTTCATACATTACTCACAACTCAAATATAAACTAAAAAAAAACAAAATACCCATAATGGACTTAAGGCAGGCAGAGAGAGAAGCAATTAGGTTCTGTCCATTGGTGGAAGAGATATTATGAGATTATAATTCCCTATTTTTTTATGGAGAGCCAAATTCAGAGCCAAATCATTTCGAACAGTGTTCATTCTCTTGTGCAGAAAACAAGCTTGGAGGCTAAGTATCTGGTATGATATTTGGAAAAATACAAGTAGCAGTTACTAGCAAACTAAAATAATTGTGGCTTTAATAATACTGAAAAATAATGTGTAAGAAAGTTCAGGAATCTGAAAGATAACCGTGCCCAATGGGTAGGGGGGAAAAAACCAACTGAAAAAAGGGAAAGGTTGGAAAAGTGAATATGCAGAAGGGTGCAAGGCAAAGATTAATGAGAAAATCTTACTATGAATGTACAATATATAGCACTTCCCAAAAATAAGGTAATACTGGTTAAATAGTTGGTTGGTTGGCTAGTTGGTTAATATATTTCATGTTTATATATAAAACTCGTTTGTTACCAAAATGTATACACCATTCAAAATATCCATGGAACACTACTAATGAGCTAATAATTACTTGTGAAAGCTTCAGTTAATCCTTCCAACCAACCAGCTAACTTACTATCTTTACTTACTCACTGTAACACTTTCTTTACAGGGAACATAATTTCATAAACTGCAAAGGCTCTTAAAAAAACCTCAATTTCCACCTTTTTCAGTTTTCCTGAATGAAAAAAGAATCCCATTGTCCTTTTAGGTTGGGATGGAGAACAGACCCAGATCTGTCCTAAACTCATTGTTAAATTGTGTGCGTGCATGTGAGAGCACCCACAATGTGCATTAGGTTCATATTGATAGATTTATTGTTGGGAAATTATCTGTCCTACAACATCAGTAATTCTAAAATAATAAGGGCAAAGGTCTATAATTAAAATGTCATATTGCTCAAAACAATGTTCTCAGCTAACATTATTCTTGCTGTTTTATTCAATCTATTTGACAGAGTTCCATGTTAATCTTTTTTCTAAGTGAGATTTATTCCTTAGCAGATAAATAGCTTCCAGCTTATTTAAACTGTAACATTTAGGAATTCTTAGTCTGTGCAAATGTTATGCCTCCATCTGCCCATAGAGTCCAATCAGGCCATTTTCCAAGTAAGTGTGTATAGGGTTTAAGCAATTTGTTTCGTTTTATTTACAAATTGTATTTGTTAGCAAGATTTAATCCTGCCCATTCTCTGTAATTCTATAGAAGTGACTAATGACCACAATTGAGCCCAAACTTTCTGTTGCTAAATGAGACAGTTGTTAAGTAAAGTTTGCTCCATTTTACAACCTCTCTTCCGACATTGTTAAATGGATCATTGTAGTTGTTAAATTAGTGACATGATTGTTAAGTGAATCTGGCTCCCCCATTGAATTTGCTTGTCAGAAGACTGAAATAGTCATAAGTATGAATCAGTTGCCAATCATCCAAATTTTGATCAGATGACCATGGGGATGCTACAATGGTCATAAGTGTGAAAAAGAGTCATAAGCCACTTTTGTCAGTGCCATTGTAACACTGAACAATCCCTAAACAAAACTGTTGTAAATCAAAGCCAATCTGTGTTAGGCTTTCCAGCACTATCACTTTGCAGATTCAACATTTAGCATACCAGGCAACATTCAGCTACAGTCTTCTCACTAAAAGCTCAAGCTTTGTTGCCATGAATGACCAAGCACTTTTGTTCTTCAGAAAATATATTTTATTTCTCATTATTTACAAAGGGGAAAGAAACCTACTTCCCCGAAAATGTTGCATTATAGTAAATTATGTTGGAAAATATTTTAAAAGCAAATTGTTGTCCAACCTTCTAGGTCACAATATATTTAATGGCTGAGATTATGTGACTTTGGAGAGGCTTGTATTTGCATTCCCTAATGTGAACAAATAGATTCTTTTTCGAGCCGTAGCTGTAATGTATCCTAGATGACTTGCCTGCCTGTTATTTGAGTGCCTCGCCTAACAATGTAAAGCACATATTTAACTTCTTTATTAAAAGTGCATGCTGTACCCTCCAATTATATGGTTCATGTTTGAGCTGTGTTGTTTTCCACTGAGAAATGTTAAGGACATATTAAAAAGAGAGAAAGGGGTTTTGAATGCTGACTGAAGAGGTGCTGTGTTGAAATCGAGAGAGAATCTGTTATTGCGCATATGCTCTTTATGCAAGTGCAGCCATGTGATTTCTTTTTAAGAAGTACTGTCTATCTGTGCACTGCATCTGGAATTGCATTCTGACTCAGATCATTAAGCCAGAGGAAAATGAGATATTTGGCTGTATGAAAACAAAGTATGGATGTTTATAAAGCCAACAGTGCTATACACCATGCCGTACTTTTTATCATCGCTTCTTGGTTTTATGCTTCTGCTGTACAAAGTCTAGCAAGGGTCCAATGATAACAAATGTTATGCAGATTAAATCTGATAATACACTGCTACTAATTGAGCCGCGTGTGCCCAATTATGAAAGTAGAGTCCTAAAGAATTTAAATGCTCTTGTGGAAATGAGGCTCCTAGTTAGCGATACCACGGTATCTGCCAAGGTAGCCCAACTGTGTTTCCATTTGAAAACAGTATAGCAAATGCACAGCTAATTATGAAGAAAGTTAGGAATTATCCAGCAATTTGGGGTTGGCAAATTGGCTACAAGTATCTTTGACAGTTTCTCCCTTCAAACGCAAGACACTATTCTACTTCTCAGCTCTATTCAAGAGAAATATTCACTTCTGTTTTACTTCTTACTGCCTTTGAAGTATCTGTAATATTCATTGATCTTTTGAAGGTGGTTGGATGGCTTTGTTGTAGGTATTTTATTCCAAGCCTATGCATAGGAAATAAGTCCCAGTAAATTAAGTTATGGTTTGACCTACTCCCCAACAGATGTAGGTAGGGTTACAGAATTATCTAACAGTTCCAAATGGCCTTGGACAATTTTATGCTTCCAAAGCCTGCTGGGGTTTTGGCAGATGAAAGTCAGACTTGATATCAGCATAATGGTAAATCTCAGCTCCCCCGACACTTCATCCTGCATGGAGGATCTTGCTTATAGCAGAAGCTCATATGCACAACAGAGCTACAGAAATTTATCTTGTACTGCAGACAAGGTAAAAGCATAAAACATAAAACTTGCTTATTCAGAATCTTTTGATTGGGAGCAGCATAGAGGTGATTATATAACATATACAAATATTTTAAATAAATGAAGAATCAGGATATAGATTATAGATCTGGAAATAGAGACAGAGATAGAAATGTCACAGGACTTCAATTCTTTGCTCCTTCCAAACTCTTTTTTGTATCAATGGAAATTATTTCATTTGATCCCGGTCTTCAGAGTGAGAGATACTTGCTCAGTATTTACCTAACAGCATTGTATAGCCTGAAAACTGCTGATTGCCACCTCACTTGCTTTGATCCTTAAAATGAGCCATTATTTCCAAAGTTTGACAGTGATATGGCAAGAGAACATTTCTGATGATATAAGATTTCTTTTCTTTTCTTTTTTAAAAGAAACTTCAGGAACTAAGCACAGGAACTAAGCGGTACAGAATGCGGCCGCGCGGGGGATTCTGGGAGCCTCCAAAAGCTCCCACGTAACACCTCTCCTGCGCGAGCTGAACTGGCTGCCTGTGGCCTTCCGGATCCACTTCAAGGTGTTGGTAACCACCTTTAAAGCGCTCCACGGCTTAGGACCTAGTTACATGCAGGATCGCCTCCTGCCACCAAATCCCTCCCAGAGACCAGTGCGCTCCCACAGAGCGGGC
>JANHFK010005267.1:43314-61328 GCA_036250565.1 Sibynophis collaris | reverse complement strand
TGAACAAAGACAGAATGGGATTAACCCTTACTCAAAATGATAATTTGTTAATTTGTCTCTTTATCTTGGCATTTTGTAGCCCAAATATGCCTACCCACTTTCTGGAGAGCTTAAATGACCTCTATGCTAAAGGGTTTCACTTTATGAACAGGAGTTGGCTATATTTTAATTATTTTAATTCCTCAGTGTGTTCTGGCACCTTGCCTGATTTGTAACTCTGGGTAGCTTTTTGTATTTTTGTACAGGTAATCCTTGACTTACAACAGTTCATTTAGTAATCATTCAAAGTTACAATGGTACTGAAAAAGTAACTGTTTTTCACACTTATGACCATCGCAGCATCCCCATGGTCGCAAGAGGCCAGGCGAGGCTAAGTGCTCCTTGACATGAGTGACATCAAGTTGTCCGTGCCCACTCAGTCTCATGACCACCCAGCCATGCCTACCCAGCCAGTCATTAGGGCAGAAAACCGTTTGTTAAATTATTTGAAGTCCACCACTGGAAGGAAGTCCTGCAGGTATCTTAGGGTTTTTGTAGCTGAAGAACAGCACTTCAATCTGCACCCAGAAATTTACTTGAAACCAGTGTGAGACTGGAAGCATTGATGTACATGGTGTTAAGTACCACTTAGTAAATATACTGCTGCATTTTGTACCAACTTTACTTTCTAAATAGCCTTTCAAAGCAGCCCCATGTTGAGCATATCATTACTATGTAGTAATCCAGCCAGGTATAATGAGAATGTGAGTTATTATTTCCCCTTCTTCCTTCTTTGTCATTTGGGCTATGCATTATATAAAACGCAGGTGGAAAAAAGAGTCAGAAACACACACACACAGAGAGATGTTTTGGGACAACTGTAAAAAGAAGAGAGTTATTTGTTCATCCACTGTACTCTCTTTTCACAGTTTCAGTGCTAAATGGTTATGTTGCACTATCTATCAAAGTGACAAAGCCAGAGAGTGATCAGCCCATTGGTTCAGAGGTAGTCAACATCCTTCTAAACGACCTATTCTCTGGGCAAAAAAATCAGGTTGTTATTTAACTGAATAGCAACAATGTCAACAGCAAAGCTCCTACATATTACTATATTTTGTTTCTCTGTTTCAGCTTAAGAATAGTAAAGCTGATCTGAAAGGTTCAGGAAAAAAAGTATATTTTCTAGCAGAGTATGCTCCTTTATATCTTTTTTAAAAATGTAATTAAATTTCATTTCATTTTTCATTTATTCGATTTTTAAACCGCCCTTTTCCTTTGCAGGACTTAGGGCGGTTTCCAGTCAAAGATTAAAAAACACATATACAAAATTTAAAAGCAGATTAAAAATAAAATTAAACGTGACTGTATTAACCCCTTAAAACCCACACTAAAACCCAAGACCCTAGATTATATTAAAAACCCTTATTAAAAAACCCAAGTGAGGAGATTATGAGGAAATTATCCAAGGTATCCAAGGAAATTATCCAATGTGTCTCACATGTAGCAGAAGCATTTTACTTCTGTCAAGACTAACTAAATAGAAGTCAAAACACCTATGTTTCCCATACAACTATGGTTGGACAAGAGTTGACATATTTAATAGCATGATTTAAAAGGGGGGGGAAGTGCTACCACTTTGCACATAATTTACCTGCAAAATCCATGTTAGCTTTTATGCAACTGAAAAGCAATATATAAAAGGCTTCTACAAATATTATGTCAATTCATAATATTAATATCTGGATCAGCATTTATGTATATCACTGAATAGGCAGGATATGTTCTTAACAATTGTTATTAGAAAAGATGTTAAGATTATTTTTTCTCCAATAAAAGATTTCCCATACAAATTGCATTGTAACAATATCCCTTTTCTAATAATCCATCCTTACAAACCTTACATTCAGGAAAGTTCTTTGTTGTATATATTAAAAATGCATAGTTATCATATTATCAGAATTTATCTATTCTGGTAGCATATTAAACATGGAGGAAAGTGAAAAGTTGGAAATCACAAAAAGAAAACAATGAAATATTATGTTCATGATACAAAAAGGCAGACAATGTCAAGTCTACAGTCCAGTTGTCAGCTTGCATACAAACTTTGTGAGATTTTCTTTTAATGCTAGCGATTAACTCATGAGCTCTGTGATCTAAGTTATATTTAACCATTAATTCTTATCGGAAGACTGGTGGCTTTACATATTTATAGACTGGTCCTATAAAACCAGCTGTGTTTATTTCAGTTATGTCTATGTGCCAAAGATATGTGACCAACAAACTGAAGTAAGTGCATTTCTTTATAGTTATGTTTATTCTTATTATTACTTTTTTTCAAAAAAATGACAGTATATTCCCAAAAAAGGAGTAAAAATATTAGCTTTATTACCTTCAGCATTCAACCAGTAGTGGGTTGCTACCATTTCTGTCCAGTTCTTAGAACCGATAGTAATGGTGGCAGGAGGCTCCTCCCACCCACCTGGACATCATCATTGACACTCTGCACATGCTCAGAAGTGCCGTGCATGAGCGAAGCAAGAGCGTACCCACGCGTGCTCCCATCACGAACCAGTAACGAAGGTAAGTAGAACTCACCCCTGCATACAACATTTGTTTGGATGTCTAAATAGTAAAACCTCAGGAATTCAATGTTTTTATTGTTGATGAGCTCAGGCAGAAATCTAAAATGGATAACTTGATTATACCAAAAGTACTTTTTGTATATTGTTTAATTTAGATTTTATCTCCTTATACCATTTGGACCTAGCACTGAATGATTATGCATAATTGCAAATGTTTATATATTCTTAGGAAATATAAAGATTTGTGGCATTCGTAGTATAACTGGTGAACTGTTGCCATTACTGCCCTTGGACCAAATTTGGTACCCTTTCATCACTGTGTGTATCACCGTGTGAAATATCGTAGTTCACACACATCTTGAAGGATTGTGAAGTTTGAATAACATTATCCTCAGAAGATGCTTGAAACAGATTAAAAAAAACATTCCTGGTTTATTGGTTTGTGTAAGACATATTAATAGTTCTGTCAATTAAAACACAAAATTTGCTACAAAAAATTAAAGGGATGGGTTGGAGACAAACTGGATTGCCGCCCATGATGTCTAGTTTGATTCTAATATGATTTGATCCTAAAGCTGCTTACTTCAGTAAGGATGACGTTGTTACTAAAATTTGGTTTTGGTTATGAAAGAGTCATTATTTCATCATTTAGATAAGATGAAACCGGCTATATTTATTGGTAACTGCAATACTGCAATTGCAGAGATAATGCTGTCTATGATTTTGCTCCTGCTCTCTACAGATAATCCCTAAACTATCTATTATAGATTGTTTGGGGAGGAACAAAAGGAAGTCTTCAGCTCATTGACCAAACATGAGATTATATTCATTTTTGGTTGTTTATTTTCCCCCAAAGGCTCATGAGCATATTTACTTCTCTACTTGATTAAATCTTTCTGAACGAATGCCAGGAGTCTACCGAGATAGATCCTCACTGCTGGAAGTAAATGAGGGTGTGCCACTCACTGTTGCATTTAACTAGTTATGTGCAGCTACCACCAGTACAGGCATAAGCTTTTTTGCCCTCTGGAAAGGATTACAGTGATTATTCATAGCAAAATTGAGAACTTTGTTCTGTAAAACAACTCTTCCTTTAAACTTTAGTGACAGGAATATTTTCATGTCTGCAGTCCTTCGGTATCTTTGGCTGTGGTGACCTTTCACTCTCTTTATGTCTTTATGTCTTTAGAAACAGCTTTGTAAATGTCAGAAGCTTTGGATTCTCTTTGAGGCTTTGGGGATTTTGACACAGAGCCCCCAGATAATGAAATTCTAGTTTGGAATAGTAATGGTATTTATTGACCATTAAGGTGGCTGCAGGTCTCTAATGTCATGGGATAGATGATCACTGAATGGCTTAGCATAGCAAAAGTCAAGCGCCACAGAAAGTTATTAGATCATGTTGAGTTTAAGGAATTTAAAGCTTAATTAGACTTTTGTGTGTGCGTGATGGTGGGGTAGCTATTATCTTATCTCTCCCTCCGCGTAATGCTTAACAAGTAAATCAAATAAAGAAAGCTGACAGTTTGTAGAGTTCCCTAAATTCATCAAAGAGGCCACTGACAAATGTTCCCCGAACAGTAATGTTAATGAGCTCAATTTAATGCATATTCATTAAAGCAAGCCTCATTTGCAGAGTCATTTAATACGGACTGCCCTGCCCTGACACAGAAGAGGCAGAAACAGGAGAGATCAAAGAAGAAAATGGTAGGCAAAGAAATGCCTACTTCAGTTCAGGGAAGATTTTTTCCTAATGTTGCAGAGAACCAGCTCCTGATTTGAGGTCACTTTCTGTTGGAGTCCTTTCTTTATTACAAGGTATTGTTTTGGGGGGGGTTTCCCTTAATTGGTTAAAATGCAGTGAAACAATTTGAGAATTATAATAAAAAAGCAGGATATAAGACTACACATTCATTCATTCAAATAATCAATTTATATATCCACTCATTCAGCATAACTAAATGTGGCATACATCTCTAAATAACAATAATACATCAATAAGTACAGAAAGTTTTTTAAAAGACATAAAATCATAAACTGAAAGAAAGACATATAAACACAGAAAGTCATATGTAAAACTTCTTCCAGTGGATTATAATGCTCTGAAACCCAATTCTAGGGAAGAAAAAACAGTATGGAACCCTAAAAGCCATAAAACTATTTTAAAAATTAGTAGAATTATGACAAACTATTTAACCATTGGCAATAACATGGATGTGCAAATCAGTAGCACAGCCACAGGCACACATAATTTATCAATATGCCAACAACTTAATTGCTGAGTCATGCTGACCCAGAACAAGACTTTGTCAATTATTCCACAAAGATTGAGACTTATATTTTCATTTACTGGACCCATGGAAATAAATATCTAATCAAAGAATAGAATAGAATAGAATAGAATAGAATAGAATAGAATTCTTTATTGGCCAAGTGTTATTTGTCTTGGTGCATATGCTCTCAGTGTGCATAAAAGAAAAGATATATTCTTATAATGATATCATACCTTCAACAACTTCTACCCTCAATCTCAACCTAGACGTCTACATTTTCTTGACATCATCATAAAGCTTCACAATATCAAATAAATACTACATTACAGAAGAAACTTACAAATTGTCAAGCCTACCAATATTCTTCCAGCTTCCTTCCCCATATGTGCCACCCAATGCATCTTTATAGCTAAGCTTAACAGTACAACCCCACTTGCTATGACCCACTTGTCAGAGATGCTGAACTAATGGAATTAAACTAGGAATTCAGGAGACTGAACTCCCCACCCAACAAAATCAACAGAAAATCAATAGAGCCAGATTAATTCCCCTGGAGAACCATACTTAAAGCAAACCACAGAAACAGAATAAGAGAAACCTTCTAATTGTTATCTACAAGTCACAGTTCAAACCACTCAAGCATATTAATAATGTATAGCTCATACTGGACTATGACACTTTCTGAAACAGTGGGTGGCAGGCCTATTCTTGAATACAAACAGGCATCCAACCTGAAGCAAAGGAGGAAGAAGATAATTTCAATCTTCCGAGATAAGGTGACTTTGGAAAAATGGGACATTAACTCTACCATTGAGCAGAATTAAATCAAAGGATCTTAAACAATCCCAGAAAGTCTCAATGCAATGGATTTTTTACACTTTATAAATTGACAAATTACTGGTAATTTGTAGCCTGCATTTGCATATCCTGTCTTTCTCTCTTCTCCTCCCCTCCCCTCACCCCACCTTGGCTGTTAGATCAGTCTAGCCATTCTATGAATCTGATGAAGGGAACTGCAGCTCCTGAAAAATTATGCCTTTTAAAAAATGTGTTAGCCAGAAAAGGTACTTCTACAAGATTCAGTTTTTCTATACTCATATTCTTGTCTGTCTGGAACACTTCTGAATCATTCTTCCCCATCCAGGCCTCTGCAGCCTCCTTCAATATATGTTGCCACCCCAATGAACCATTGAAAACAACAACAACAACAAAAATTGAGTTTCACAACTAAACTGTCCAACTCCTACTTTGACAATGGGTGGTGGAAATATATGGTTTATAAAATATTCTCCCATCACTGTTTATAAAATATTCTTCCATATAGAAATTTTAGAAAGCTTTAGCTATATTTTCAGTTCTTGGAACTGTTGCACAAGAATTAAAATGAACTCATCAATTTTCCTGAAAAATGGTTTATTGTCTAATTTAATCTAAATTTCAGCATAATGTACAAACTGCTGGTAGTAAATATTAAAATTAAGAAACAGTTCTTTAAAAAAATCATGAGGAATAGTTATGAAATGATTTGTAGAACAATATTTTCATATTCATATGGCTTTGAATAACAATGTTATTTCTAAACAAAGGAATAGCATTTCATTCCTTTTCTATCGACAATAGAAAGAGAAATATGAATGCATAAAATACACTATGCTGTGATTCATCTTCACACTTGTCTCAGTTATTTATCAATTGACAGAGATACTACATATATTGCTGTACATAAAAAATATAGTGTTCCTAGTAAGTTGCCTTTAGCCCTAAACACAGGGCTGCCAGTGGTTTTCAGTTTGTGGTAACAAGAAGTATATTACAACTAAAGGTCAATTTTTAATGCCAGCTCCTATGCCTTGTGAGAAACACTGCAGTAATAGTGCAACTTAAGTCATATATAATAGTAAGAAAAAGGTTTATAATTGGATTTATTCATGGCAACTTAATCACATGGAAGAATAATCTTATAGACTGATTTTCTGCTAAGTATTTTTTGTGATACAGCATTGTAATACTGTGACAAAATACCGTATATGGATGTTCATTGGGGTGTTATGTTATACTTTAATCTCCTTCAATTAATACATGATAGAATTGGGTCTTAGTTATATACTCCACACTGAAATTAAATAAAAATGATAAAAAGTATATATTAACTGCTGTAAGGAAAACCATCAGTGTCCTGAAGCTCATCAATGAATAAAGTTTATGGCTGGTTCAGCCTGGAGGATAACCAATTTTAGTACCTGCATAGACCCTTTTTCTTTAAAAAAAAGTGATGGTTCATTTCCATTTCCTCTTCTTCCTCTCTTGAGGAATGTTTATCTCAGTGACAAAATGGAATGATTTCGATGAATGTTCCATTTTGTAGGATAAGTAATCCTTACTTATTTCTTATACTGGGAAAGGTAGATAGGTCATTGTCTTCTTAGCTATCTCTGGTTACTTTCTGATAAGCTATCACATGCTGGAATTGTTGCAAAGGCTATTAAATTAGGTAAACTCTGATGTAATACAGCAAACGATTTATTGCATTCCAAAGGAACAGTGGATTCTCAGGCTCATAAAATATAAATCAAATCTGTCCTTCCAAGACATTCCTGCTAAGCATTTTCATTTCATGAATCTAAAAAGTATTCATGGATCATAGATATTGTAATAAATAAAAAGTAAACCATATGGAACCGAACCAAACTATTTCTGAAATGGCTTCCCAGTGGTGGCTTTTACAATAGCAATTTATTTTTTAAAAAATGAAATGCTTCTGCTCAATCTTGCTTCCCCCCTCAAAATATAATCCTTTTTTCTTTTTCTTTTTTTGCAATCCTTGGAATTCCCCTAAATCAGGTGTACACAACTTGTCCAGGCTTCACTTGGTTTTTAAATGATGTAGAATCATAGAGTGGTCACCTGGCTCCAATTCAGTGCAGAATTGGCTAAGACATTTTATATAGTGGCCTTCCTAACTATTTTTCTACAGCTTGAACCTATTGGTTCTGGTCTTGTCTCCTGGGGTGACATAATGCAAATCAATTTCCTCCTCTATATGCCAAGTTTTAAAAATCTGAAGAATTCTATTATATCTCCCCACAGTCTCACTGTCTGCAGGCTAAACATAGCCAATGCGTTTAATAGTTTCACACAGAACTTAATTTCTAGTTCCTTAACCTTCCTCTGAATTTGCTGCAACTTATCAATTTTCTTTTTAGATGTGGAGCCTAGAAATTGACACAATATTCCAAGTGAGGCATAACCAGAATGGTAGAGAATAAGGAATATTTATTTGACATGCAAGAACCATTGTTAGGGTGATGGTAATGAAAAATATTTTAAGTCCACTACAGATAGCTAATTTTCGGAAATGACCTTTTAAGTGGTTATCATACTAAACTCAAATAAAAGTAGTTTTAGCTTTCCCGTGGAGTTGACTTTTTGGTCTGAGCAATGTGGCCAGGATAATGCCAGTCTTACAAATCTGACTGTTGCTATAACTCTTCTCCCTCCTTACACTTTAATGAACTAGGATGTTGTTTAAGTCACTTCTTAATATTATCAGTCTGTTGTGGACTCAAAATATTTTTTATCCTTTGTCACCTTAGCAATGGACTTTGTACATCTCCATCAAGGACAGCTTCTTTACTCTACAGAATAGAGTGATGCAATCATTTTCTGGGAGCTGGTTTCCAGACTCATGGACATATTACAAGATATACTTCAAGTAATGAAAAAAGCCAGGATAAAAATTAAAATTCAATTATTTTAAATTCATGGATGATACAGTACGTAATTAAATTAAATTTAATTAAAATTCAATCTACCCATATTCTCCCAAAAATAAGACGCTGTCTTATATTTTTTCCCACAAAAAAAAGTACCAGGTCTTTTTTTGGGGGGGGGGGGATATTGGCCACTGACTCACCTCACTTGTGCCTTTCACCCCCAGCCTCTTTTTTACTGTCTTCAGGAACTTCTTCAGTTATCAAATCCAGCAAGGCTTTCCTGAAGGCCACTGCAGCTCCGGATTGATCCAGAGCTCTATTATTGGCTACAGAGGCCTTCAGGAAAGCCTTGCCAGCTGTAGAAGAAATGGGTGGAGGTATTGAGGCCTGGCTGCAACTATCCGAAGGTAAGTAGTAGGGCAGCTCCACCACATCCATCCCCACCCTAACTTAATTTTTACTTGTGCACCCTGAAATGGGCATGGTCTTAATTAAGGCTTATTTTGGTAGGTAGGGTTTATATTGGATGCATGTGTAAAAATCAAGGTAGAACTTAC
This sequence comes from Sibynophis collaris, assembly GCA_036250565.1. Lineage (NCBI taxonomy): Eukaryota > Metazoa > Chordata > Lepidosauria > Squamata > Sibynophiidae > Sibynophis > Sibynophis collaris. The sequence continues at coordinate 52,224 of JANHFK010005267.1, read as the reverse complement.
TTTCTGAGTAGGTTGTATATTCGGGGAATGTTAATGTTAATGTTAATATCTTGGAAGGGTATTTTGGATCTAGCCAAACCAAAGGCCAGCTGAACCAGAGATAACCCACGTTTGAACAAAATATAACAAGTTTGTAGGATTGCCTAGCAAATTATCTTTTATGATGATCATGATGGGTAATGAGCTAACTTTAATGTTACTCAGTCTAACAAAGTATATCCATCTGTCCATATGAACACACAGATTCATGGAACTGTGACAGCATGCTAAAGTGCTAAAGTGGAATAATTATGTACCAAAGACCTGGAGAAAATGAAAATATATCTGATAGATTTTTAAAAAACAGAAATGACTGTTCAAAATCACTGCAAAAGAACAGCCTGATGCATCCCCAAATTGTCTTGTAAAATATCACGGGTATTCCTTGTCAAGATTGATGAAACATCTGGTCAGAGTCTATACTTTGAGATCGTAAAACAGGAAATGAAGAGGAGCTCCATGTGTAAGCTGTGTGAAACACATAAAGGGTGTTTTATATGTGTTTAGTTTATCAGAGTTTCCCCAATAAATATTTTGCTTCTGCTCTTTGTTTGTTTATTTCACTTTCTTTTCCACATTGGGAAATCTTTCTGTATTCAAGGAGCTGTCACTATGCATTGGACTGTCTCTGTAGCCTTTCTGCAGAGCCTGCACCTTGGGTCTTGTCTAGTGTGATAGATACCTGATTTTATGGATCCAGCGCTTAGTGCCTGTTGTGCTATTATGATCAGTGCTTCTGTGCTGTCTTTTAGTTTAGCCCTTTCCAGCCACTGGTACGATTTCCGAACATGATCCACCTCAGCTATCTGTCAATGGTTCATTCCATGCAGAGAGGTGCTGCCTCATATACAGTATTCTCTCAGCAGCTCATATTTTGGATGCCATCTTACTGATGTAGCTTAACTCTCTCTTTCTCTCCTTTTTAATTCTCCCCTATGTTGGAAGTTTCATTTTTAAAAAACAAAATACTTTTATAAAATGGATTGTGATTTTTAGAAAATTGTATAAAGAGATGGTCCTCCCTCTATCTATCCATCAGCATGATAACTATATTTCATTCTAAATCTCCCTTCTGGTCTTATGACATTGAGCAAAGCATATACAACTCACTCATGGTTCCCAAGGCACATGTAGACACAACCCCTTTCTTTGTTGCATAGAAGAAAATAAAATTGTCTCTTATGACTGTTGCTGAAGAAAAAATTACAAAGAATTCTAGAAGCAATGCTCTGCTTTTCTCTACCTTGCTTATTTTTGCTTTTATTTAAACACAGTATGTTCTTTTGTTACTTTCAAGTTCCATTTTTCACTGAATATAGATCACATTCATATTAGATAATTTAATTTAACTTCATTTCTAGATGAACTGGCTTTATTAAATGTGTGTTATGAATAGGCAAATAAAGTTTGTGTAGATTACCAGTACCTTATGATTAGGTCGATGGATAGATTACACTGGTAAGTGTACAAATTGTGTATAACAATCTAAATTAAACCTGGTAAATCAGCAGGGAATCAAACAAAGAAACAAAGTTACAAACTGAAAAGTAATTTGTGAAAATATTTTGTGGTCATAGTAGTAAGAAGGAGGAGAAAATGGATCTATATATAATAGCTCCAACTTCCTTGACCATATTACCAAGTCATCTGATATACAATTTCATGGACTTGGTGGTGTCCTGCCTCTATGACTATTATAACACATACTACAATATGTCCCAGAATGACCTATTGTATGTATATAGTTGGGGGAAAGATAGTTAGGGGACAGTTGTGGGACTCTCTGATAATCACAACAGAGCTCTAACATGATCAGAAATGACTGTTTTTAGCTACTTCAGAAAACCCTACTGGTTCAAATTGTGCAAAGAGATATATTGCACCCCAGAAATTGGGTCTCTTTCTTAAGCCAATATAGCAGTAAAAGAGGCTGTGAAGCAGAGGAAATCACAAATCTTCTTAAATATTGTATAACTTTTGTCAGTCTGAAATTATTCATACTAGAGATGCAAATCACAAAGATATTATGAACCACAATGACTCTACCACCCAGTAGAGCCTATGGGGTATTCATTGGTTTGCCCTGCCGTCTCAGATTTCTCATTCTTTTCTTTCCTGAACTGCTTCAGAAGGCATTATTAAATTGACCCTGATCACCATTTCAAACCCTCACAAACGTAACAGGTAAATTTAACGCTCCCTTGGTCTCAGAGATCATTCTCTTCCAGCTGTATTATTATAACAAAAAGAAGTGCTGATACCATGAGACTGGGAGCAGTCAGATCACCTCCTATCTCCTTTGTTAGGACAGAGTAAAGTAACATAAAACCCTTCAACCTTTTTATGCTGATTGCTTCTGTATGTATAATTTCTATGCATTACTGGAAGTAAAGTTGATGCTCAAGATTGGTACTTCACTTTGTAGAATGCCTACTTCTCGTTTTGAATTTATTTTTAAATGTAAATAAATTAATTAGCAAGCAAGCAATAGAAGCACCAGTAGACTCCATTTTCTAAAGAAAAATACTGTTTCCCCAAATATAAGACAGGGTCTTATTTTCTGTTGACCCTCCAAATAAGGGTGTGGCCTTATTATCAGGGGGTCTTATTATTTTGGATGCAGGAAGTGGCGAGCATTGCTGCCATTGCCTCGCCTCCCTGTTCTTTGAGCCAGCCAAGCGGCTGGCCGCCGCTGCCCTGACATGTCCTGCTGCCGCTGCAAGTATGAACTGCAGCACCGCTGCAAACTTTATCATACCGGCACAGCTGGCATCCTGCCGCTCACGGCTGCACTGGTATGCCAAACCTCATGGCAGTGCTGCCGTTCATGTATGCAATGGCACAAGCCTTGCAGAGTCCTGCTCTACGAGACGGCAGCAATGAATCTCAGTGATGAATCTCAGAAAGACTGGGTTCTGGCAGGTGGAGTGGGGCGGATGAGAAGTGGAACATGTGTCTTACCTTTCCAGCTCCATCGCATTCATCACAGTTATGCCCAGGGAAGCACATTGTAAAAAAAACAAAAAACCCTTCTTGCAAATTCATTCAAACTTCTCAAACTTGTGAGGTTTCCTTTTACAATGTGTTTCCCTGGACACAATGGCGAGGAACATGATGGAGCTGGAAAGGTAAAACATGCGTCCCGCTTCTTACCCGCCCCACCTGCCACCCCCAAATTGCATCCCTAAAGTGGGCGGGTGGCTAAGCAAGCTATGGCTGGTGAGAGGGGGAGAAGAGACGGCAAGGGGAGCCATATCTCGCTCCATGCGTCTCACTTTTCCCCCATCCTACCTGCCACCCCTCTCGATAAAGAGACAACAGGGAAGGGAAGCAGCCAGGCTGTTGTTGGGCCGTGGGATGTGTTGTGCCGTGAGACGCGCATCTTACCTTTCCAGCTCTGCTGCATTTCCTTGCCATTATGTCCAGGGAAACATGTTGTAAAAGAAAACTTCTCATGAGTTTGAGAAGTTTGATTGGACTCACAGAAGGTTTTTTTGAAACAACTTGTTTCCCTGGACACAACGGCGAGGAACACAATGGAACCCGCCCCACATGCTACCCCCAAATTGCATCCCTAAAGGGGGCAGGTGGCTAAGCAAGGGGCAGGAGTGGGGCACGAGGCACATTGCTGGCCTGCCACTTTTTACGGCAGCCATCAGCATTATCAGTAGGAACAGTAAGGGCATGGGGTGTGTATGAGGCATGTGCCTCCCCTTCCACCCCCAGGGGAAATGGCAACCAGAGAAAATGGCGGTACAGGCTGTGCATGCAAGTAAGTAGTTGGTGGGGAGGCTTATTTTCGGGGTGGGCTTATATTATCACATGCGCTGAAAAGCCCGATTGATCTTATTATCGGGACATGTCTTATCTTTGGGAAAACATTCTGACCCTGGGAATTTTTAAATTATTGGGTAAGTGAAGATTTTTTTTTCTGGACAAATTTTAACGTAGTGTGGTTCTTTGACTGGCTAGAATCTTATTCACAATGTCTGGACCAGTAGTGGGTTCTTACTGGTTCTCTCCGGTTCTTAGAATCAGTAGTAATGGTGGTGGGAGGCTCCACCCACCTGACCAGATGTCATCACAGAATGCATGCACAGAAGGGCCATGCATGAGCGAAGCGAGCAAGTGTGCACACTCCTGTTGAGAGCTGGTAGCGAAAGTAAGTAGAACCCATTCCTGGTCTGGACACAAGATAAGTCATAGCAATAGCACATAGATTTATATACATCTTCACAGTACCCTCCCTATGCGGTTTACAGAGCATATTGCCCCAAACAATTTGAGTCCACCTACGTAGGATGGAAGGTTGAGTCAACCTTGGGCCAATCAGGTTTGAGCTGCTGAAAGTCAACAGAATTAGCCTTTAATACCGCATTCTAACCATTGTGCCATCACAGCTCTGATAAGGATCAATAGTTGCTCTTTTAACCCATAACTTGTGGTTAGGTGCTTTGATAAAGGGAGGAGAATAATAATAGGGTTAATAATAGGGAATGGCACCTGAAGCAAATACCAGGAAAACAGAACTAGCAAAACTATGATTGTATATAATAATAATCAATTAGCAACCTTTGCTGTTTACTAAATTACTTCTGATTTTTTAAGCTTGACGCAGAAGCAATATTTATTTGGGGGATACCTCAAGATTTCAGTCTGTAACTTTGGTATGATATATTTTGGATTTCAATAGTCTGAATCCTAACAAAAATAGTCATCCCTGAACATAGGTATGGAAGTTTTTGACAAACAGATCTCATTAGTGGGCAAGACTGCATGTTTTTTTAAAAAGGAAATAGGAACTAATTATGGAAAAGAAAAGAAGTAGATCCCAATAAAAGGGGGAAAATAAATGTGAAAGTATTGGGGTCCTAAGAGTAAAGCATTTACCCATAACAAAACAATGAAGGAAGTATTATGTGCTGCTTTATTTACATTAGAGACAAGACAGTAAAGAATTTGTGATTTTTTTTTAAAGTAAGAATTTCAACATCTCCTTATACTTTATTTGTCAGAAACCCTACCATTGCAGTAGCATTTCTAATTCTGTTGGTTCTGTGAATATATATATATATATATAAGCAAGGTACTGACACTGTTCTCAATAATCAAATATACCAAACCTGGAATGCCGTAGCCATTAATAGAAAATGTGTCATGATTATCCATTTTATTGTTTCCCAAAGATATTAGTTTTCTCTTCAGTTTTCTAACTTTGCCTTTCTTGACTACTTAATTTGTTTTAATGTTTTTCATTATGTTCAAGTAGTTTTAAGAGTAGAGTAATCTCTGGATACTGAACATATTTCAGTTTGAAATAGCTAGATGGCTACTTTAGTGAATGAGGCCATAGATCACCTTGAGATTATCATTTGGAACATCTATAGGGTTTTAAACTGAGTCATTACATTCCTGAATGTGTCATAATTTTTCCTGCACATAAATTTAGAGTTAAACCAGATATATATATATATTAAAGGGAAGCTTGCTTGTCTGCCTTAATGGTGGGGACCAATTAATTATTTTTTAAGCCAATAATACTCCAGCTAGTTTATAAAGCATCTCTGACTATCTATTGTATTAAGGTGTTGGAAGGGGTTCTGTTTTTTCTTTGTTTGTTCGTTTGCTTGTTTATTGCTATGTGATTCAAGAGTAAGGTTGGAATTTAAAACCATTTCCAATATAATTGGAAAGGAGTGTCACTGCTTAGGTTGGGACAGTGGTTTTTGGTGTTTACTTTGGTAAATATCTTCACATTACCTTTAAATTGCTTTTGAAAAATAATTTTTGAAGCTTCAAAAGCACTACCAAAAGAATATGTAGCTATACAGTATAAGAGACCATAAAGTATCCTTTCTCAGCATAAGATTCTTGTCCATTGTTTTAGCTTTTAAACTATTCCATAGTTTTCACAATTGTTACACTTCCAGTATCAAGAATGGATTCAAAGGAGAAAATAAACCAACTGTTAAAGCAAATAAGGTGGGAAACCTGTGGATTGATTTCCTCAATCTACATGTACTGCAGTACGCTATACAATCTTTCTTTCATTTAATAATGCATGAATTTACCAGCAATGGAACCAGATGCAACAAATGATCATACATTGAATCTTGAGTATTAGGCAGGAATGGGTCAAAACAGCACCATACACATTCTGCTATTCTATCCCTTTTGTTGCATCATGATGTCACAAGAAAAGAAAAGAAAAAAGAAAAGAGGAAGGAAGGAAGGTTATGTTGTGATATCATGATGTATGCTCTGTTGGTTTGATAAAACATCCATTTACTGCTGATACTCATAGATAACATCACCATGTATTGTTTCTGAAACAGGTGGATGGCAGCAACAGATATGGCTAATTGAAAACAGGTCAGTAAGGTCAGGGCCAATCTAATTATTTAGAAACTCCATAGGGAAACAAACTACCATAAACCTTTTGGCAGAACCAGCAGATTACTTCTGTATTCACATTTCTCTCCTTCCCCTATTATTCCCTTGCATCTTTTCATTTATTAATTCTTCTGTAAAGGTATCCCTGCCTCAATTGTACAAATATATAAAGGGTGACATGCACATGGAGGTAAGAGAGTTGTTTAGCTAGCTACTCAATGCCTTTGATTATTGTCTTCCTTTTTGTGACCCCTTTGGAGACCAACTGGAGTTCATTTGATCAGAGTCGGAAGTTGTTCACTCAATGCATTCCTTGCTATCACAGTTCCATCATTATAGTTCTGCTTCTATTTTCTCATTCTTTTTTGCCACTGTTAATTTTGTGCTTAGCATCTTCATTTCAAGGATGGGGAGAAGCATGATGAGAGGGCAGGATCATTTTCTTAATTCTTCTTAGGCTTTCAATTTGCTTTGGTTATGATTATATGAAATTCCACTCTTGTTTGAATCAAAGCAGTGAAATCTTATTATGTATTATTCCTCTTTGATACTGTTTCATCTAAGCTCTCTGAATGAGCACTCTGACTGTAGTCATTAATGCATAGTCATTGATTGGTTTCTTTAAATGTTCAGTTTCTATTTAAGTAATTCTTACAAGTGTTTGTAATACAAATTATCACTGGCTATTCAGCAAGCTGGAGTGTGCATTCGGAAAATGTAATATTTCTGGTGGCCCACATAAAATAAATGTAATACCATATCCCCTGTGTAATACTAGGTCTGACACTGCTGATTCTTCAGATGTAGAGATCTAAGAATATTTATAATTTATTTGCTGCCTGATGCTCCCTTTATTCCATTCATTATTGTTAGGTTTTTTAAAAAACGATATAAAATATTTTAAAACATTTCACAAAAAATTATGAAACTCAGACATTAATTAAATATTTTAAGTTCCATTTATTTTAGAAGGAGTTTGACATAACTTTAACTGGAATCCATTTATTCTATTTAAATGTATACAAACCATAGTGAGTTTGGTCTAGTAGTTAAGACATCAAACTGTTTTCTGTGATTTCAAGTCTGGCCTTAGTCATGAAACCTAGTTGATGACCTTGGACTAATCACTTTCTCTCAGTCCAACCCATTTCACAGGATTGTTATTGTGAGGAAAATAGGAGGAAAGAGCAACAGATATATTTGCCACCTTGTGTTGTTTATAAAAATAATGAAGATGTGATATAAATTAAATACATTAAATAATTACTACAGGCCCAGAAACAAAACAAAACAAAATATTGAAATTCCCTATCCAAGGCAAAGAAGAAAACCTCTTTCTCTCTGTCAAAGTTTTTGTCATAAATTACACAATTAGGGAAAGGTATATGGCAGAGATTGGGAAAAGATCACAGTATGTTGTGCTCTTCCTATGTTGTCCAGATAATATAGGAATATCAGGATGGGTATGAAGAAAAATTTAGGCATGTTTATATTCATTTAGCTCATGACGTTGTGGTTGAGTGAAGTCAGTTGGTCACCAACCCATGTTGTAAGAACACACTGACACTATTTATTTGGGATAACATTACATTGTTCTGTAGCATTAAGCAGAGTAGAGTAGAAAAATCTAAAGTTGCTGCCAGGGTGACTAATTGTTTTAATTTATGTGTATTGGATTTTTAAAAAAAAGTAAATTACAGCGACACATAGATTTTTATAATTAGTCCTCCATATACAATAGCAATTTCTGGGAACCACAATATTAGGTACATGAGCAATCTTCTCCATTATTTACCGGTCTTCATATAGTTGGATCATTATATTAATAGAAATGTACATTTCGCTCATCATCTGGTCTGTTCCAATTTTTACTTAATCATCCATACATTCTGTCAAATAGCAACACCTTTTTGTGACTTTAAAAAATATTAAGGTCTTTTAAATTAATTTTTATTTGTATTTTTTTTACAAATACATACACTTTGTATAGACTTTATTCTTTAATAAATATATTTTGTATTTCATTTCTTGCATACAAAGTTCCCTGATCAACATATTGTTTAGATACAATTAATGGTTTGTTCGAAACAGTGCAGTAATCCAGAAGTGTTAATTGGGTTGAAATGTCTGTATGTAGGAACATGTTTGCTTATATTTCTATACCATCTATACCACAGGTGTCAAACTCACTGTGTCATGTTGCCATCATATGACATTTTCCCTTCATGGAGCTGCACATGACGCATCCAGCCTGTGGGCCCCCAGTTTGACACCCCTGATCTATACAATCTAGCATGCAAGATTTTACAATGGATCAAACAGGATCCCCTGATATTTATGTATTATCTAAACAAAAGAATTCTGATAGTACATCCTATTAGAAAAAAATGTGCTTCTGATGAAACACGTTAATAAAATACCTATTGACCTATAGACACTTACAGAAGACATTGTGTCTTCTATAAGTGTCTATAGGTC
>JANHFK010005266.1:0-11683 GCA_036250565.1 Sibynophis collaris | reverse complement strand
GAAGGAAGGAAGGAAAGAAGGATGGAAAGAAGGCAGGAAAGAAAGAAAGAAGGCAAGAAGGCAGGAAAGAAAGTAAGAAGGCAGGAAGGCAGGAAGGAAGGAAGGAAAGAAGGAAGGAAGGAAGGAAGGAGAGAAGGAAGAAAGGAAAGCAGGATGGAAAGTGCACACGCGCAGCCTTCCGTGCCTCGCATGCGGCCTTCCACCTCGCACAAGCATTTTGCTTGCATGCGGTGTTAAAAACGAGGCTGCATAGGACATTATGGAACTGGGGCATGTGGGCGGGGCTACAAATCACTGCTACCAGTTCGCCTGAATCAATCTTAACCGGCTGAATACCACCTCGGGAGAGAGAGAGATGTAAATATTCCTTTTTCCCCGCAATAGTCTGATATCGTAATAAATATGTAAATAGAAAACTAATGTTTGTTTGTTTTTAATCAGTGAAATCAGAAAAGAAGAGTCATGGGGAAAAAATAGCCTTTTGTTCTTGAATCGACTCCTTTTTAAAAATATGCACAAGGAGCCAAGTCGTTTGGGAGGGAGAAGCAGAAAAAGGAGGCCAGAGCCCTAGGATTAACGTCTAAAAATAAACTAGTTTATTTTCCCGAGGAAAAAAAAGAAGAAAAAAAAGGAAGACGAAAAATCAGTAGGCTTTGGGACTTTGTGAACTAAACTGCTTAGGCTGCTAAATGCAGCTTCTCCAATAATGTGTCAGTCTCTGCCCATAACTCTTAAGCTGCTTACTCCGGAGTAAATGCCGAAGTGATGGAAATACTCTGGAGTGTATAATTTTGCAGACCCGCAACCTCAATGGACTAATCGAAAGGCGAGCTTCTGCGATTTTGATCATGAAAGAACACTGCAAGTAAATGTCAGCAGATTATAGGATCAGACGCAGACGGCCCAAAGTTTCTGCTGCAACTTTCCATCAGGATTCCGGGATGGAAAAACCTGCAAGGCTCTGAGCTTATTCCTTGCCTTTTGCCGGGCAAATTAATAGTATGAATGGTATGAAACTCTTGGCAGAGAGAGTTCAGTGACATTTCCAGCCAGATGGAAAGAGAGAAACAAATTCCAATTATTTCCCTAAGTGTTACCATTAACCGTTTTACATTCAAGTTTGCTCCCTCGTAGTGATAGATATATTTAGACTGGCAAATTGCGCTGACAATAAAATGTCCCATAAGTTCATCTTTGCAAAGTTATCTTATAGTCATTTATCCAATTCAGGAAAAAAAATGAACACATGGGTGTGTCCTTCTAGGGAAAACTTTATCAGATTTGCAAATAGACCCAAATGGTATATAGTACTCACCTTCAATCTTGCTTCAAACCCTTAATTGCAAAAAACAAACAAAAAACCTCATTGTAAAATAAAAGGAGTTGTGTCTATTTGCACCCCAAAGAAAATGATAACATTTCATTGCCCATAAAATCTCACAGTCATAAGCAGCTGTGTGTGATATCACTTAAAAATAATTGCATAATATTTATCTCCCCAGAGTTTCATCCTTAAGCTTTGGACTGACAGGCATCAAGTAGATCCTTCCTTCTCTCTAAATCTCGATATGTTTTTCTTCTCTTTACATTCAGCAGCTGATCCAAATTTCACAAAAGCAACTCAAAAGAACGGGTGGAATATTAGGATAGATTGATTGTTTCCAAATTGGAATACTAATGATGATCTTTAATGAAGCCTGACAGTACAATCTGTTTCTTATTGTTCCCTAAATGTTGGCTTCTGATCATATTCACTTCCTTTAGGTGGTGGAAAGAAGTAAGGACAAATGGTGCCTGCTGGCAAAAAGATCTGGGAACAGCTGATCTTTCAGCAAGGATTAAATTAATTAAAATGATTCCTGCATCTGAAGAATCAATCTTTTATTTGTCATCATCATACTGTTTATTAATATTGAATGGTGGCTAATTGGTGCCACTGCTGTTTGTGTCATCTGGTTTAGTAATCTTCTTAGAAAGCAGTCACAATTTCAGTGGCTTAAGGCTCAAGGCAGGGAATTGGGAGAAGAGATTTCCTGACTTCTTGATTAAGGCAGGAGCTGGGGGAGAAATGAATCGAAATTTACAACTTCTCGGCAGGAATAAGATTGTTGTTAACTACATTACCTAGTGTCAAGTAGCAAGTTTGTTTTTCTCTCCTGGAAATAATTTATTAGTCATAATTATTAAATCATTCATTTTTAATCCTGATCTATAGCACACTAGAGATTTGGCCTTACCTGCAATAGAAATTTCACAATTTTATTGTTCATATAAGATAATGTATAAAAAGTGAAGCATTGCTGCACATTAACTTCATAATAGTAGAAAATACAAAGGTCAAATCGGATATATGCCAAATATACAAAAACAGGATTATTTATTATTACAGATTAAAATATTTTGGAAGATTCAATGGCTTTGGAAGCCATGAATTTATGTTGTTAAGTGAAAAATTTGTTAAATGAGTTTTGTGCCATTTTACGACCTTTCTTGCCACCGTTGCTAAGTGAGTCACTGCAGTTGATAAGTTAATAACCTTTTTGCTAAGTGAATCTGGCTTCCCCATTGGCTTTGCTTGTCAAAAAGTTACAAAAGTGATTGCAGAAGAGACACAGCAATGATCATAACCAGTTGCCAAACATCTGAACTTTGATCACATAATCATGGGGATTCTGATGCAAAGGTTGTAACTGTGAAAAATGGTCATGAGTCACTTTTTGGGGTGCCATTGTAACTTTGAACAGTCATTAAATGAACTGTCGGAAGTCGAGCACTACCTGTATTTATTGATAAAGTTTTTACTGTTATGAATTCATCTGAAATACTTGCAGTTTGCAGTTAAGTCAGAACTAGCCAAACTTCTCCAAAGACAGATTTTCCCTGCAACAACAAAAAGAATCTCTTGTGCAAGGTAAATAAAGTACAATTATTTTAAGTTAATTAAAATTATTTTATTCAGGTGCTGCCCAGTTCCGTGTGACTCACAATGTAACAAAAAAGCAATAATTTAAAACAAAGCCAGCAAAATAAATAATGAATAAGGAGTTGAAAAATAAGATGGAGAATCTGTCCAAAAATAAACCTTGTGAGACTCACTAGCCACCCTAGATCAAAGACTGGGAGAAGAGCCAGGTCTTCAAGCCCCCCTGGAACATTACCAGAGTGTGAACCACCCAGACTGCAGGGAAATTTTCATTCCAGAGGGCAGGAACCATGACTGAGAAGATAAGCCTTTTGGCTCCTGAAAGATAACACTATTTATTTGAAGTTACTCAAAACACATCAATCCTATTGGTTCATATCAGTCAAGCAGACTCCATGCAATAAAAGCAGTCCCTCAAATAACCTGAATCACACCTTTAGGCAGATCAGTGATCAGTGCAGCGCATACTGAGGCATATCCATCATTGCCCTTGCCAGTTGAAGCTTCCAAGTGGTCAATTAATCAATCAGAATAGAGCTGGGTGGGACCATGGATGTCTTCGAGTCCAGCTGTTATGACCTAGGCTTACTTAGTCATTACAAGATACAATTAGTCCCAAACAAACCTATTTTATTGTAACAGCTGAGAATTACTTCATTCCCAGTTTAGTCCAAATTATTTGCAAAAACAAGTCCTTCAGAAGAAGTCTTTCGGGCTTATCACAAACATTTATCTTCTTTGATATTCTGCCAAAAGCCTTACTTGGCAAAGTCCCACAAAGTTCAGAAACAAGAAACATGGACTAGAAAACAGATATAGCAACATTGCTTTCCTACAAAGATCCCAAGTGTCTTTGCTGCTCTTTTAAGCCTTATGGGAGGGTCCAATCATCTCCTGGCCTTACTTCCGAGTCGTCCTTTTTGCTTTAGCTGCTCTTGCCTTCTGGCAGCTCTGCGCATTCGTGCACTAGGAACAGGCTCCTCTTGTTCCTCTGCTTCTCTCCTGTCCGACTCTGGAGGCTCCATAGTCTGCACATCACACCCAGATGGCCCTGGCCCCATCTCTGCCTCTGACACGGAACCCTCATCCAGTCCTTCTATAGACTCCAGGACTGGCCCATGTTCCTCCCCATCCTCCTCACTCTCCAACTCTGCTGCTGGGTCCGCAGGTTGCTGGCGGACCACAACACCAGCCTGCTGCTCAATGCGATTCCATTCCAGACAAGTGACTGCCCAGTCTGTTCTTAAAATCTCCAGTGATTAAGCACCTACAACATCTGAAGGCAAACTGTTCCACTGGTTAATTGTCCTCACTGTTTTCCTTAATTCCTTAATTCCAAGTTGCTTCTCTCCTTGATTAGTTTCTATCCATTGTTTCTTTCTTGCCCTCTAGTGCTTTGGAAAATAAATTGACCCCCTCCTCTTTGTGGCAGCCTCTCAAATACTGGAATACTGTACTGCTATCATGTCCCTCCTAGTCTTCTTTTCTCTAGACTAGCCAAACCCAAATCCTGCAACCGTTCTTCATATGTTTTAGTCTCCAGGATTTTAATCATCATAGTTGCTCTTCTTTGTACTTTAACCAAAGTCTCAACATCATTTTTGTAATGTGGTGACCAAAATTGAATGAAGTATTCAACGTGTGGCCTTACTAAGGTTTTATAAAGCGGTACTAATACTTCACGGTCTTCAAGGTGCATTGCAATAGCCAAGTCATGAAGAGATTAGGGCATGAATGACTATCTGAAGGCCTCCCAATCTATGAAATGGCACAACTGGTGTAACAGATGAAGCTATGCAAATGCCTTCTTGGCCACAGCAGCCACCTGCTCATCCACAGAGCTGATGCTGCACTCTATTATAATTCAGTCAACCTAACTAGAGTTGATGTCCAAATCCAACCAAATGTGGTTTGCATAACAAATCATTGTTAAACAATGGTTTAATGCTATCAGAAAAAAAGCAAAAATTAAAAAGATTGAAACCAGAATCAACAAAGTTGTTAGAAGAAAGACTGTACACAAACAAAGTAGAAAAAGTCTGCTTTAAGTTATTTTTTTTTTTAAAAGAAGTCATTCTTTAGCTGAAAAAGAAAAAGGAGATTTCTAAGATGACTCACAAAGATTAATAATATCCAGGTCAAAAGAGGGAAACAAAAAGATACACAACTTTATCACAATATTATTACTTTTGGTCCTGCTTGTAAGTTTTCCATTGACCTCTGCCTCCCAGTAATGGAAAACAGGAAGCTGACTAACCGAAAGGTCACATTCAGCAGGGCCTTTTTTATGTGTGGAGGTGGCAGATAATAGTGGATCAGTTTAATTTAGAAAAAAAAAATGGGTGAAAGAAATCATAGTAATAAAATTTGTTTCTATTATTGCCAATCAATACAAAGACACTGTCCCTCTTTCATCAGCAGGATAACTTTCTGAAAGCAGAATGGCTATGGGAAAAGGAAAAGAACGATTGAGTTTAAACATGGGGATGCTTCATAATATTAGACAAAAGTAACTTGATGATTAAGCATTTTATAGATTAAATAAGGAAAGAACAGAAAATGTAAATAGTAATTACAATGGTGTAAAAGAAAAATAAATAGCAATTGGATTCATTGAAAATGAAAGACAGAAGTGGCCTATAGATTTTTTTTTTTATGTTACCTGTTTATTTTTTCATTTGCTGGTTTATTTTTCTGTATGTTTCTATATTATGACCTTTATGTTTATGTGCAGTATGTGTAGAATTTTATTAAACTATATGTACATATGTGCATGTGCATGTATGAATACATGTTTGTGTATGCACAGAGATATAATTTATAAATATATAAAGGTTAACATTTGTAAACTTTTAGGCTGGATTCCATAAGTTAAAGACAGAAGTCAGATTCACTTAATGACTGCATGACTCTCTTAACAACTACCAAGATTTATTTAACAAACTGTGATAAAAAAAGGTCACAAAATGGGACAAAACTCACTTAAAAACTGCCTTGCATAAGGCAAAAATTTAGGCTCAGTTGTGATTCTATGTCAAGGGCTACCTGGCTTGTGATCCTATGTCGAGGACTACTTCCTTTTTTCCTTTCAAATAATGTGCGGTCAATGTAAATATACATATATTAGCACATCCAATCTTGGTTCCAAGCAAAACAGTTACAGGGCTCTAAAGTATTTTTATGAGCTATATTCAAAATATTTTTATGAACTAAATATAAGTATTTTCTCAAAATCCTGATCCTCACATTGTTTTAAAAAATACTTCCATAGTCAAACATGTTTCAAAGTTTTTTAAAAAAACAAACATGTCCAACATATTTTAATATTAACTGATTTATCAAATATTAAGAAATCCTTCCTGACTTCCTGTGGAGGTAAATATGAAGTACATTTACACAGGTAAGTGCTATTCTAAGTATGAAGTAAAATGTATAGGCATGCAAGAAGTGCAAAATGTATGGAAAATAATGTGCATAAGAGAAAAAGACATGCCACTACAAACTGTATTTGTATAGAAATGTCATATGCTTCTATTTAGAGCAAGAAATGAAAATATTAGAAAACTTACAATCTGAATGTATCAACAAAACTTAAACATTGCAAGTGCATAATAATAATGTTTCCTTTTACTTGTGTATACTATTTAAAAATTACTGACAAACATTTACTGATTCTTCAAAATGCAAGCAGTTGTTGCAATAGCAATAGTAATTTCTTGTTACTTGGATAGCCCACTTATATTCCATTTTATAAAGAAAGCACACAGCAGGGCCCCATTAAAAATGAACAAAGCCAGAGGGCCTATAGATAATTTGCATAGCAAGATTAATAAAAATGTACATACGTATGCATGGTCATATCCTTTCTCCAAATAGCATTATAATTTAATTCACTACTGGCCACTAAAGCACACAAGTAAACAGTTGGAACAAATTCTCAGTAGCCCTCCAATTTTTCCCCCCTTCTTCTTCTCATTTTCCCTCTCGTTCTCCTCCTCCTCCTCTTCCTCCTCCTCCTCCTGCTTCAAGCATTCATGTTAAACCCCATTGGGAAAAAATTGTGGAGAATGAAGTGACACAAGAAGTTGTGGGCAAGAAAGGAACTAATTACAGCACTATTGGCAGCCTTAATATTTCTTCAATTTAAATTCCCTATCCCAAAGCTATTTTTCTTCTTGTATAAAGCAGCACTCAAGCTTCCTTACATATTTGCACATAACATTAAGTTAGTCCTCTAGGCCTTCTGGGAAGATATATCTAGGCATACAAAATTTAATTTGGATAAAAATTTGGTGAATGCATGAGTTATATTTAATAAGAATGGGTTAAATAATCTCAAACCTTTCAATCCATTATTTTAACTTTCCCAACAAGTTATGCTCCCAAGATATGTTTGGATGTGCCAGGTTGATAGATGCTTGATATAACACAACTCAACATAACATAATCTTGTTGGGCCATGAAAAAGTCCCTGCTTATCCATCATCCCATTTGCAATTGACATTGCCACTATCCCAAGTCAAAGGCTAGCTGTCTTGCTTTCTGAGACAATCATTGAATAAATTCACAAACATCTCTTTTCCTTCTTGCCTTTAAAATGGAAGATTATATTAAATTCAATGATATATTAAAAATATTCCTTACCCTTATCATAACAGCAATCATTAGCTTTAAAAAAACCCTGTCCCTATTCCAATTAATGTGAGAACTTGTCCTTAAAGCATATAGATGATCATGATGTGAGAATAGAGCCCCATGTGACAAAGTGATATATGAATGGTTCTGGGGTAGATATCATATATGTAGCTTTAGCCATCTGTCCATTGCTAAAAATACAGTTCCAAAAGTCATGTTCAACTGCTATGATTTCATGGATATGTCTACCTAGTATACTTGACAATAGAAGGGATTAGCTATTGTCTTCTTCCAAAATATTTTTGTTTTTTTATTTCCCAGATAAGCCCACGGACTTTTATTCCATAGCAGCCTCCAGTCAAATACCAGGCCCAAATCTGCTTAGGTTTTTAGCTTAGACAAGGTTGGCTTTCTTTTATTAGGTTAGTCTGGCTTTTAGCATTATGTGAATAAAGGGAATAAACCTGTTTATTCTTCAACACTGCACATTAATTTATAAATCCCAAATCTGTCTTTTCTTAAAGTAACAGTCATCCCATCCTTTGATTAGTTTAGCTATCCCTGTGATTTAAAAAAAAACAACCGAATCTAGTGAGAGATTGAGAATCAATAAAAGAAGGTATTTTTCCACATAATGTGTAGTTAACCTTTGCTATATGTTAATAGAAGTTATGTAATGATTTATAAAACTTCCAATGCTCATTAGACAAACAAGATAGCAATCATTTCACATGGTAGAAAAAAGCCATCATGCAACTTCATGTGATTTGTACTGACAACAACATTTAAAGAATGAGAAATAATAAAAATAGTAAACTTTTCATTGGGTTTGCTTGTTATTTGGGTCATCTTTAGTTTTAAAGTAGTAAATATTTCAAAAATACATGTTATGGAGGATAGTGATGCTATCTAGTAATGTTGGGTGTTGACATGGACATTGTGTTGCCAACCTTTGGACATCCTGTTGCCAGCCCTGAAACAAATACACGGGGGGAAAGGGTGCTTAGTATTTTCCAGATCAGAAAGAATATGTTTTTGACTAGCTGTCAATGGAACACACTACTCTCAGGTTCTGCTTGAACTGCTGAAAATAATATTCTGGATAAAAAGGGCCTTTAATCTGATTCAATGAGATTTTTCTTTTGTTCTTATAATGCTATGCGATACATTATCATTTTCCTAACAGTCCCAAGCACAGAATTTGCCTTAGCTGCCTTCACATTGGCTTGACACTTTTATTGACTATCCATCACAGGCCCAAGAACTCCTTCATGTCAGTGAGTCTTAGCATCAGTTGAAAGGTGTGGACAGAATTTATTTAGCTTTAATATGCCTCACTTTATACTGAATTTTACTTTCATTGAATGGAAATAGATTTGTTACAGGGATGCCCTGTCTCCTTGTTTCTGTTGATAGCTGCAGTGACCAAATAGAGGTTCATTTCCTTCTTCCTCACAACAAAAACTATGTATGCTGCAGTATCATTTTGTGTCAAGGAACAACTACTGTATTTTTTGGAGTATAAGATGTTCCAGAGTATAAGACACACATTAGTTTTGGGGGAGGAAAACAAGAAAAAAATCTGCCTCTGCCTATCAGGATCCATCAGTATTCATCTTGCTGGCATCCTTGCAGCAAACAGCAAACAGCCTGGTCAGCTTCAGCATATTATCGCAGCCTGATTTAGCACAAACAGCAGATTGGCAGTTGGATCAGCCTCCTGGAATACCACCAATCAGCTGTTCCAGGCTGTGGGGATCGCCAGAGCCCATTGCCACTTCCATGCATTGCGTTTTTAGCCTCCGCGCATCACATTTTTGGCCTTTGTACAATCTGTTTTAGACCTGTTCCAGGCTGCGGAAATCACCACAGCACGTCACCACCAATCGCTGCCTCCATGCCAGGGGTGAAAACTAAAATTTTTCCATACTGGTTCCGTGAGCATGGCTTGGTGGGGGGGGTGTCCTGTGACTAAGTGGTCATGGCCAACTCGATGTCACTCACAGCCACACCCATTCAGTCACATGACCCCACCACCAAGCCATACCCACAGAATCCAGAAGGAAAAATTCTTAGATTTCTATTCTGCCTCTTTTCCCCTGTCGTGAGATGCCTGCAGCCGCACTCTTTTTTGGGGTGAACCTGGAGGCGCTTCTTGTGCTGAAAGATGCAGCGGCTGCAGGGTCCTGGTAGTGAAAGTTACCGGAGTGAACCACTCCTCTTCTTAAGTGCGCCGCACGTTTAACAAGGGGAGCGGCTTGATCCGGTAACTTTTTCTACAAGGAGCCTGCAGCTGCACTCTTTTTTTCAGTGTGCCTGGAGGCGCTTCTTCCGCCGAAAGATGCAGCAGCTGCAGGCTCCTTGTAGTGAAAGTTACCAGAGCAAGCCGCTTCCCTTGTTAAATGTGCAGCGCGTTTAAGAAGGGGAATGACTCATTCTCCGGTAGGATTTCACCCCTGATACAGAATGCTCACTCTCCCTCCCTCCCCTCTCCCTTGTATCTTCCTTCATACAAACTTCACTACTAATGCTTACTTACTGGGTTTTAATATATGCTGAAATTGTCTGTCACATCAGTTTGACAGCAATTTGTTTTATGTATAAGTGAAAGCAACTGTGAAGAACAAATTCACAATATCTTTTCTTTGACATATTGACTTTTGGCATTGCTGTTATAGGTATCTTTATTATACCATATAACCTTTAGCATAAAATTGAAAGGATGAAGTATGCTTTGTATTAAAATTTGCAAAATTCCATCAATTTTGCCATAGGTGTCAACTCTGAAGCCAACCTGGTTGAAGCCATCTTGTGCTGCCTCAAAGTTGCCATAAAGCTTGAGAAAGAAGGGGAGGGGGGAAGTAGATAGCCCAACTTACAATCAAAATAAAATTCTCCTGTGGGAACCAAGATCATCGCAACAGGTGGCTGGTGAAGGAGGAGAGGAGCCTGCCAGCTGAATTCATTGGATCATGTGACTGATGACACTGTGAAGGGGGAAAGTTTCCTTCTTTAATTAGGTGAAAACCGCAGGAACATTCAGAGTTGCTTTTCACCAGCTGTGCCGATATGATGTATCCAATAAACATATCCTTTGAGGAATCTTCCTACCTCGGAGTTATTCTTTCAATGAGTGCATTACTAGAAACGCTGACATTGGGACTACTGCCCCACTGCTCTTTATTGGGGAATTGTACTTTTACAACTTAACTCTAAAATTTATTAGGCCAGCACAGAAATACTCAGAAAAACAACACAAATTATATTATCAACACGTCACTGATCATGATATTGGAATGATGGTAGTGAAGGAGTACTATGATCATAATAGTTGGCAAATAGAGAGAATTAATTAATGTAAGGATCTAAAATGTGTTGGAATATGAAACAATATACCACTTAATAGTACTTTACAGCACTCTCTAAGTCAGAGTTCCCCGACGTTTCTGGTTTTGCGGACCAGTGGGGGGGAGGGGATGGTTTCACATGAGTGGCAGGTGAATGTGTGCATGTATTCAGCTCCATTTGCATGAGCAGCAGGCACTTCCATGGCCCAATTCCGAACAGCCCAAGGCCTGGTAGTGGACCGCAGCCTGGGGATTGGGGACCCTTGCTCGAAGCAGTTGAAGAGTCAGCTATGCAAAACTCATAAAGGGTAGTAAAGCCACTACGTGACAATATTAAATTCGAAAAGTGTAAATCAAGAAGGGAATAGAACACACCATTTTTTTCTTTCTTTTTTAAAATTGCTTTCTGAGACTGTTGTACATATATTGTTCTGAGTCTTGCCCTTCCACTAAGTTTGGTGGTCTTAGTTGCTTTTTACCAAGTGAATAGCCTTTAAAGACCACTGAATGGCTGAACTACTGGGCAACAATAACCTTCTGCTCTCAAAATGAAAGCCACTATTCATCACTTGAAAATTGTGAACAGGGACTTCCGGTCAGTGCCACGACGATACGGTCTGCTAACCTGAGGCTCCGATGAGCCTCAGCACCAAACAGACAGAAAAATCACTGTTGCTGGGTTTTCGAACCCTGAACCGCCTCGAAGGGGCGGGGGAACAGGAGGGGCACCTCGGTGGACCAAGAAGAGTGAGCAGGCTCCTCGGAGGTCAGAGGGAAC
>JANHFK010005265.1:83554-93808 GCA_036250565.1 Sibynophis collaris | reverse complement strand
GAAAACCGATTTGTTAATTGGAAAAACAAGCCAATGCATGGTCAACATTTGATACTTATAGAAGAAAAAGGTAATTTAAAAAACCTCACATGGAGTTGGTTAAGTTCAGGAGTTCTAAAGACAGAAATGGAAGGCTTTATTTTAGTGGCTCAAGAACAAGCTTTGCCAACTAATTTCAGGAAGGCAAAAATGCAAGCCGTATCAAACAGCAAATGTCATCTTTGTAGTAAAAAGGATGAAGCAATTAACCATTTGATCAGTGGCTTCAGCACAATTTCACAAACTGAGTGTCGTCACCAAGCTGCCATTATTATTCATTGGAATCTTTGCCAGAGGTTTGGATTTGAATGTAGTAAAAATTATTGGAGCCATCAAGTTGAGAACATTTTGGAAAAATTACAAAATATGGGACTTGCAGATTTAGGTTGAATATTTATGGGGGGGAAATTGTCAGTTCTGATTAGAGCCATTGGAGCAATATCTAAAGAACTTCCTCAATATCTATAAATATTGAATTTATTAGACCTGGACACCCTATTTGGAACTGCCTATGTTCTTAAATACTACCTTAATAATTCTTAGATCCTTGATTTGGATGGGAAATGGGAATTTTCTACCAGTCGTTGACTATAACTCTAACTGTAGATTACCATACATAATAATAATGAAAAATAAAGAAGAGATATGGCAAGGCAAAATATTACAGGTCCAGTACACACACACACAGACACACAAACAAAAAACAACAACAGCCAGAAAGCAAAGCAGGAAACAAAAATACCCAGTAAAGTTGAGAAGGAGACAGAAGGGCTAATTCTGGCTACACAAGACTAAGCCTTAAGAACAAACTGAAAATCCATACAAAGTCAGAATTGAGACAGCAACAACAAACAGCAAATGATGCCTCTGCAAACAAACAAACAAAGAAAGAAATAAACAAAACCTGAAGAAACGGTGGGCCACCTGGTTAGTTGCGGCAAGATCACACAGGCTGACTGCAAACAATGGCATGACAAAATAGCAAAAATGATGTACTGGAATATCTGCAATAGTAGGCTGCTGCCAGTTCGGACCGGTTCAGGCGAACTGGTAGTTCCCACCAGCAGCTGGGCGTTATCACGTCCTATATAATCACCGGTTTTATGATGCTGTGCACACTCACATTTTTGGTTCTGGGTGAACCGGTTGTTACAGTATGTGATGCCCACCTCTGAATATCTGCAAGAAATATCATTTGCCCCCAAGTAAGAATTGGTGGGATCAAAAAATAGGGCAATGTAAGAGGCAATGAAGAAGCTAAATTGCTTAGGGCGTTGAGCCGGCGCCTCCCAGGTGACCGCCGTCAACCTGGGGGCACCCGCAGCCGCCCTTTCGGCAGGTGACCCCTAAACCGGGCCGCCTGTGCTTCCTACGGAGCCCACCGGAGGGTCGGAAAACGATCGCCGGGATGGAGAGAGTGTCCCGTGCGACCGCCGCCTGCAAGAATTCCGGAAGTCAAGTCCGAGAGAGATACACTTATTAACTGCAGGTGATTATTCAAGATGATTGGCTTAAATGTTAATTTTTTTAAACAAGCAAGAAGTAGCAAAAAAAAAGGTCAAAAATTGATTCACATACTATACTGAACCTTAATGCAGGTTCTTGTGAAAGAACTCACTGTAGCCTTTGTTATTGATTCTTTTTCTCAATATGTATTTATGTGTTTTCCAAAGTATTTGTCTTTTTAAGTATAATTGTTTTGTTGTGTGATGAATCTTTTTTCCCCATACTTGCTAACACCAATTTTAAAAAGTCGTACTGAATAAAAACAAGATCCTTTTATCATGATCTTAATTTCCTAGGCAGAACATTTACCAAATGGTCCAGATTGTGGCTATGGTTCTTTCCACCAGCAATATTGGCTTCAGGGCAAACTACTTGCTGTTGGTGTAATTGACATCCTTCCGAAGTGTGTATCTTCCGTGTATCTCTACTATGATCCTGATTTTTCTTCTCTGTCTTTGGGTGTTTACTCTGCTTTAAGGTAAGGACATATGTACAAGACACTTGTCATATTTTTGCACTTAAAAGTATTTAAGTCTAATCTAATAACATTTCTAATGCAGGAAGTCTTCATTTAATGACCACAATTGGTGGTCAGTGACAGAAGGATACAACCTCAGGTAGCTCAATGAGCCCAAATGGCAGGGAAGGTTTCTAGAATTCAATTAAGAGCAAACTGGGTCAAAAGCACATGTTATAACACTTTTCCCTACTCCCCTAACCTTTGGAATGCTCATCCCAGCACTGGGAAAATTAAGAAGAGAGCAAGAAAAAAAAATGTTTGTATTTACTTTTATTGGAGAGGAAAGGATTACAAGAGAGTAAGCAGGCATACTGTAAAGTGGGGAATGCACGCCAAGAGGAATGTGCTGGTCCTGTTTGTTTGCTTAGTGTAGGGGCTGGATCCAGCCCGTAGGGTGCTTAGATCTGGCCCATGAGGCTGCCCTGGAAACAGTGAAAGACCGGCCCATGGTGCCTCTGCCAGCAAAAATGGAGCTCAGGAGGGCCTCTCCCGAGCTCCGTTTTCACTGGCAGAGGGTTGCAGGAGGCCGTCAGACCTGAAAACGGAGCTCGGGAGCCTGTTTTTGCTGGGAGAGCACTCAGGTCATCACAGGTGCCCCCAACACGAGTAACCTTGAGTGGCCATAACCACCGTGGCCACGCCCACCCCAGCCCTACAAAGTCAAACATAACCCTGATATGGCCTTCCATGAAATTGAGCTTGACCCCCCTGGCCTAGTGAGTTCTGGGCTTTAAACCCTGACCCTTTTAGAAGGAAAACAAAGAAAACAAAAAGCAAAGCTGTGAAACTGATTAAACTCTCATCAATTACAGACAGCAGTTGCCAGAAGACTAATCAGGTTAATACAGCTGAGCTTGTTAATTTGGACTTCGCACTTTAGAAATCTGGAGCTTTGGAAAAAACACTCAGAATAGATCACTTGTTTAGACCAGCTCTCCACTCTGTGGGAGGAGAGAAGCCAGTTAGAAAACATGTGACTATTACGGTGAAAACATGACTGAGATGCAGTTTCCTGCAGGCTTCCCACAACCAAAACAAGACATACATCAGGGGGGCCTCAATAGGGTGTGAGAGAATTGTGACATGGATGGGTGTGTGTGCTCCAAAGGGGCCAGAGGTGTGGGGACAGAGTTCGGTGTGCTTTTATGTCTAAGTTACTTAAGAAGTCAGCTTTTAAACCATCAATATATGAGGGTGAATTCATTTGAGGATTAGTAATTCTTATGTAGAATTGCACATATAAACTAATTGAAGTTGCTAGGACTAGCAAACTCTTAGGAAGCAAGGAAGGCATTGGATACATACAAGCTTTATTCCATGATTTTTGAATGAGCATTCAAAACATTGCCATTGTTTTTTGCTAGGCATTTAAAGAATGCTATATGAAAATATCAGTAAACTTTTAAACATTAATATGGTCTGTCAAAGATTGATTGGCAGATTCTTAACTAAGTTGATCAGTAATCAAATAAGGAGTCAATTCAGATCTTACTTCTTGCTATATGCTTAGTTTTAAAGTCTCTTGTGCCTCTGAGAATGCATCTGTTTATTTTCTTTTTCTAGGGACAATGTATAGAAGTTGATGTGGGCTAAATGAATTGTTTATTTTCTGAACAGTGTTCTTGGAAACAGAAATGACACTATTTCCATTTGCAGGAATACTTGAAAGCTTATAAACTTAACATATTTGATCTAAGGATAATTATTTTACCTCCTGCAGAACCATCTCACAGATTTTCACTGTTACTGTTTTTCTTTGATGCAACTGTTGAACTCAGTAAAGGTCTACCAAAGTTTCCCAGTCAGACCCACATCTTTGTATAATATTGGACATGATAATAGTAGCCTTGTACGACTGTGCTCAATGACTACATTGAAGATGTTTTACTAGTGAAGAACAACATAGCCTCTTCACAATGTTATAATAGAATTCGAGGCCATGTAATTAGGTATAAAACTTCTCTAATCCAATCTATATATGGTAGCACTAAGAAAGAGCTAGTACTTTGTAGGATGCTGTATTTAATGGGCCTTTTGTTTGATCAAGCTAACTTTCATTATATCTCACTCCAGGCCATTATAGTTAAATGTGGCTTCATGTGGCTTTCTCCTCCTGCGCTTGCTACTAATTAGCTTGAAAACATTTATAATGGCATTGAATTTAAGAGTTATTTTTCAACACAGGAAAACAGGGCAAAATAAATAGTAGACTAGATTAACTTGTTTTGTGGCACTCTGAAATGTCGTTAGTCTTTATTCATTACTTTGTGGGCAATGAGAAATGAATTGGAAACAATTTGTCTTTGGGAAACAGTAATTAAGGTTATTTTCTGTACCAGTTTGATTGACTCACCCCAAAAAATATGATGTTGTTTACAATCCACCAATCAGATTTTTTAATTAAAATCATCTAACTGCTTAATTTTTCAGTGTTTGAATATTGCTAAAGAGAATTAGAATGATTATGCCTTATAGTTTGGGTTCATTACCATTTCTGAGTGCTGCTGGCAATAAAAATCATATCTGTAATGAATAGTAGTATTGATATGATAGCTATTGTTTGCTTACATTTGAATACTATAAGAAGTTGTAAATAGTACAATAAATCAGATTGCATAGTTAAAAGCTATTATGTGAATTTGATGTGTAACATTCAGAATATATGTGAAACATTTACTCATTCCTTGCTGTGAATTTTAGTTTGTGTCTTGGACTGAATTTATGCCAAATCTGTATGTAAGTTTCCCTTAATTTTAAACGTGAAGCACAATAGTTTATTATCAAAGAACAATACTCTACAACAGATTAAATATCTATGTCTTCTAATTTAAGTAGTCAGTTGGAATCAGTATGAAAAATCTTTTTTCTATTCTTTCTATCTAATAAACATAGATATGGAAGGGAAATGCTGTTCTCCTTGCTTTTTTTAGTTCTGTAGTTTTCTAAACTTTTGCTTGAAAACCCTGTACAGAATTGGTAAGACCCTCAGGATGAAAGGCTAGAGGGCCTGCTGTCCTTTCTATGAAGCCCTCTGGGATCTTATGTATTGGTCCTGCCTTTTCTTTGGGAATGTTGTTGCTAGTTCCTGCTGCTACCACTTACATTTCAGGAGGCTTCACTTGATGTCCACCCTGTAATCTTAATGGGTAAAAAAAAATAAGGTTCTCATACACAATGCTGTCTCTTAAGGAGATTAAAAATTAAAACTCACAGATTGTCAATTTTTCTGCTTCTGACTATGAATTATTAGAATTCAGCCTAATATTTGATTTTTCAATACAATTAGGACAGTTATTGCTTTGCTTGTTCAAAAAAAGACAACTACTGTCTGCTTAGTTATCTATATATTGGCTGGTGCTGGTTAAATGGAGAATAAAGACTTTATGTTTCCCAAATAGTTGTCCCATGCCACCTATCAAAAAAAATTTTTTTACATGAGGGAACTTTCAAAACAGATCGTAATAATCGATAAGGATATCCTATTCAAATGAAAAAGAAAAAGAAATAATGAACACCAGATAAATATAAACCTTCAGCATCAAACCTCTTTAAAAAACCTCCCGAATTACTCTACCCCTTTGGACTTTAATTATAAAAAATTAAATATTCAGTGGAGAGGAGGATAAATTACAGAGTTTAGCAGATCACAGTATATAGCAACTCAGAAATTACAGTGGAGACAAGAGAAGAAGAGACGGTAGAGAGCTGATCTTCTACAGATGGAGAGCTAGTCTACCTGGAATATTATAGATGACAAGAAGAGAG
The DNA here is from genome assembly GCA_036250565.1 of Sibynophis collaris. Classification (NCBI taxonomy): domain Eukaryota; kingdom Metazoa; phylum Chordata; class Lepidosauria; order Squamata; family Sibynophiidae; genus Sibynophis; species Sibynophis collaris. Next base: position 87,978 of record JANHFK010005265.1, on the reverse strand, counting down.
TTCAGAACGTCACAAGAAGATTCTGAGAAAAAAATTACATCTATTTACATCATATTACCTGTAATATGGGTGAAATTGAAATTATGTACTCCTTAAGGTATATAGAGAATTTAAATACAAAGAGACTTGGCATAATGTTGAAAACAGAAATTAAAAAAACCTAGCAAAATTCCTGGTTTTGTATGTTAGACTTTCTGAACAATGATCTTTTCCTTTAGGGTTCTCGGACTTCTCCAGCTTCTTCGAGGTTCCATGCTTTCTTCAGAAGATCTAATATTGAAAGTCTCTGTTTCCTACTTAACCTCTTTCCAGAATTTTCTCTTTCGTTTTAAACATATCAAGCAGGGGGTTTTTTTCTCTCCAGTAGAGGGTGAGGCTGGATAATCTGAGCCTGTCTGTGATAAAGAACTGTATTTCATGGGAATATGGTTGGAGCCTTCAATCTTATATTCAGGAACATTTATAAAGTCCCTATAAAATGTTTATCATCTTGCCAGCTGATTCTTATTTCCCTTAGGAGATACCACTTTTATCAACTTACTTTCATAATCGCTTCAGTTCTCTATTTCTTTATAGTGCCTGTATGAGGATTTTAGAATTTTAACCCTTATGTTTGTTGGAACAATTTAGATGAAGGTTAGAAAGCTAAATGGCTTTCTAGTACAAAGAGGACAGAATTTGGCAATTGTGCATCTTTCTTTCTTTTAAGCAGTATAAAAGCAGCTCTCTGCAAGTGACTAATGTAATTGGCAAAACTGCAGAATGGCCTCCAGGTTGAATAAGAAAAAAAGGAAATACTGCACATTTTTCATCAAATAAAAGAGATGAAAATTGAGTTAATACAGACAATAGTATTTGCTGCTCATATGCAGATATTTGGATACATTTCTGTAACTAACTAAAAAGTTCTTTAAAATCATCTTTTTTGATTTAAAAAAAATATCTGAAGTTGCATTTAAATTATTTAAATCTTATTGAATACAAGGACTAACTTTTATTGATATTTTATTTTTTAAACTTTCAAATGTTTCCTATTAATTACTTAACATTTGAGTTTCATATTAGCATCTTGCCAGGACAACATGCAAATTTTTATTATATTTAAGTTTATTGTAGAATAAATAAATAAAAATTATTTATTTCTATTTCTGAACACAATCTGGTATTATATTTTGATACATTTTGGATTATTTTTATTTTACAGGGAAATTGCTTTTACCAGGCAACTTCATGAAAAGGCCTCTGATCTAAGTTATTATTACATGGGATTTTATATTTATTCATGTCCTAAAATGCGATATAAGGTAAGATACAATTTTAATTATTAGAATTCAGGCTAATATTTGATTTTTCAATTCAATTAGGACAGATTTGTATATTCTGAATCTTTACTGCTTTGCTTGATCAAAAAGAGAGAACTACTGTCTGCTTAGGTTATCTCTATATTGGCTAGTGCTGGTTAAATGAAGAATAAAGACTTTATGTTTCCCAAATAGTTGTCCCATGCCACCTATTATTATTATTTTTTTTTACATGAGGGAACTTTCAAAACAGATCGTAATAATGGATAAGGATATCCTATTCAAATGAAAAAGAAATCATGAACATCAGATATAAACCTTCAGCATAATTAAAATAATTATTTGGATTCTGGATTTGATAGGTCTTTAGCCTAATCTAACAGGGACATGTTTTTATAAGTAACATTTGTTGTTGAATAAAGTAAGGATGGCAATTACATTATTTTATTAGTGTAGACTCTATTTTCTTTCCCAGATCCTAGTGTTAATGTCCTTTGAGAGCTCTTTGGTTTGGCTAAAAAAACCCACATCCTTTTGGTGTTAACTGAGCTTTTCTTTAATTGCTAAAATGCAGTGCTGTTTAGAAATTAGTTAGCATCTGCTGAGCAAGACAAAATAATGCCCTGACAAAATGGATTTTAGGGGCTCTCTGAAGCAGTAGGCGTGAGCTTAAACGGACTCCAGAGGATGGTAGAGGACAGGAAGGCCTGGAGGAACGTTGTCCATGGGGTCACGATGGGTCAGACACGACTTCACAACTAACAACAACAAAATTCTTTCCATCTACAAATATATTTGTCTGTAATTGTAAAGATCTGATAATCTAATTTTTGGCAAATATTGTTAGTTGGAATACAGTCTTCCTAGTTTTGATTTCCATGAGTCTACTGAAATTATTAAAACTAATAAAATATTGGTGAGGAATTGAAACATGGAGCTTATTAGTTAAGTCCAAGGGATTTCTGTTGGATTCCCTACTCTGCAGGAAAATGCTTTTAATAGATTAAACTATTTATCTAAATAGCTCCACAGCTCTCTGTTCACATATTCATAAATACTCTTCCCAAATTTTTTAAAAACATATTTATGACATACCATGCTAGTTCTCAATCTAATTCAGGTATACAAATTTTTCTTTTTCTCTTCTAAGTTTTACTTTGTTAATATAATTCAATAGATTGGAAGTATTTTATAAAACATAAATTACTTTCTTGTCTTTTTGAAGAACAAATTTTGGGAATATAAATATCTTGTATTAATAGAAATAATCCATAGCCCTGTAATAGAGAAGTGGGCAGATAACAGCACCAAGTAACTTTCACTTTTGTTTATTTACTTAGAATAGTTGTAAAGCATATTTTAAAAATTAAAAGCCATTTTAAGGCCTTTCAGTTGGATCTGTGGACAATGACAGTGCAGCATAATACCGACCAGACTAGATTTTTATGGTCAAGGAATTTTCCCAGATTTATTAGCATTTTGTACATTTTCATGCACATACATTTCAGTTTCATTCCCAATATTGCTTTCGTTTAACCAACCATTTATCTTCTCAATAACTTTTACATTAGATTTGTATTTTTAGAACAAATTATAGCTTACGTGAATATAGTAGAATTAAAATTTCTGAAAAGATATTCCAACATTCTTAAAAAATTATAACAGATAAACCCAGGTTATTGTCATGAGATAGCTTGATATCAGATGGAGAAAAAGGATTCCAAAAGGTTAACGAAGAAATAAAAGGCCATTTCATCTGTGATTAATTACTATAATTAATTACTATATAACTTTGGATAGGCTGTTGTCATAAGCAGAATGTACTTTTTGATAGTGCTTGAGAACCAATTTCAATGATTTGAGCTTTGGGAGATTCAGCAACTTGAAAGGTTGTACAAAGAAATTTTAGCAGTTTTAATCTCTCGAGCCCTGGCTCCTTCATAGTTCCATGAGTGTGGAATTTAGTTAACCTTTTTCGGTAAATTAGCTTTGCTGCCTAAGCAGAAATGGAAAACCACAGCAGAACGGAATCCATACAGGATGTTGTTTACCTACGATCTCCTGCTCAAACCTACAATTGTGAGCCTGCCATTGTGAGCCTGCCACTGAAAAGATTGCAAATCTTTTGCAAGCCCTAACACAATACAGCTTTCACTTTGTATCTTCCTGAAGGATTATTTGGTCAGCATAATTGCATTTTATATTTTAGCTGATTTAAGATGAAAATCAACTGTTTGGCTCATGCACTGATATGTACTAGCAGTGCCAGAGTCTGTGGCGGCAATGACCTATTACTGGATTGCACAAACATTTTTTAAATGAAAAGCTACAATAATTGATTTGAAATTGTTCTTGAATCACACAATTGGGTGGGTAAGGACATTCAAATATACAACTATTCTGTTGTACAATCCAAACCTTACAGACTTAAAAATTACAATTATAAAAAATAAAATCTTAAATTACAGCAAAGGAACAATATCCCAGTGCCCAACTAATTGATAATCTGGGTGTGGAGAAAGTGAGTGTGGCCCTGTGGTTTGCCAGAAGTCATTGTTATGAACAGGAAATTATTTTGGCAATGCAATGAATTCTGTTTTGTCATATTTCTCACATGCATTTTTAGTTAAAACGGCTATGATCGGTCTCACCATAGAGAGAAGTGTCATATAAATTGAATAAATAGGTAAGCAAATTGTAATCCCAAAGATTCTGTTCAAAAGGCAACTGAACTCTTTTGTTTTTTTTCCCTTAAAAATGTTAAGCTTTCATCCAAGAAACGTCTTGGATGGGAAGTGAAATATTTTCAAGGAAAAACACCAAGAAAGTCCTGTTGCCTTTTCAATGGCACCTTGAGACAACCACGAGCTGGATGTCTGAGAATGTCAATAGACAAACAAACTGCAGGGTAAGTGCAATAGAAATTTGCCTGACCCTTAAACTGACATGGCTTGAATTCTTTACATATGAGGAGTAAATGAAAAGTAATGCTTCCATCACATAACTTTAGATACAATTGGCATATTTTAATACATGAACCAGGAAAATTTTTAAATGTTTTTTATCTTTTGTATTGGATGTTTTTTAATGATGACTGTAAGCCGCCCTGAGTCCCGTAAGGGA
>JANHFK010005262.1:58247-68476 GCA_036250565.1 Sibynophis collaris | reverse complement strand
GACTCTGTGACTTTTCTTTGATAATGATTATGCCAATTTTCTCTCAAGGTTAGAGTTTTCACAGAATAGTGTGACTCTTTAAAAGGAAATAATGTGGTGCAATTCTGCATTGATATTACTGCATGAGAGTGGATTTGGCAGGGTGACTTCAGGTCACAGTTCATGTGACTTTCTGCAAAAACAAATTTCATGGAAGAGTAACAATTCAGAAAGCAGATGGAGAATGGTGACCCATTTAAACAGCAATCATAGCAAACTTTCATGAAGACAAGAGAAAGCAATGAGATTCCAGCTTTCTGATGTTAAGAGCATGGAGAGACCCAAACTTGATGTCTTCCTTGCTTTCAGAACTGACAACTGCAGCATTTATTTCTAATTTCTGAATGTTTTAAATTATTCTAAGGAACAGCTAATTTTTTTAGGAGGCATGGGCACAGCGTTTATAGCAGTGTTATCTGCAAAGGAATGGAAAGGGTGCAATTCCCCACATAAAGAGACTTAGGCCATCAAAGCTTGCTGAAGGGAAACACTGTTTTTAATGTTTTCAGCCCTCAACTTAAGTGGGGGCTTTTCTCCCCTTTCTTGTCAAAGATAAGCTGAGGGTGGCAAGGAAAAACAGAGTGTGTTTTATATCAATTTGGAATTCCTCCCTAATAAATTCTGAGGTCAATACTTTTTAGGAATCGAGTTCAAGTTGATTTTTATATGGCTTTTCTTTTTGCTGATATTTGCTTCTGCTTCGTTAATTTGTATTGATTTTTATAAGGTACAGGTAGTCTTGACATAGGATCACAACTGAGCCCAAAATTTCTGCAGCTCAGTGAGGCAGTTATTAAGTGAGTTTTGTCCCATTTATGATCTTTCTTGCCACAATTGTTAAGTGAATCACTGCAGTTGTTAAGTTAGTATTATGGTTGTTAAGTGAATCTTCCTTTTCCATTGACTTTGCTTGTCAGAAGGTCGCAAAAGGAACATGTGCACCTGGGACATGGGCAGCTGTCATAAATATGAGTCAGTTGCCAAATGTCTGAATTTTGATCACCTTGGGGATGATGTTCATAAGTGTGAAAAACAGTCATAAGCCACTTTTTAGAGCCATTGTAATGTCACTAAACAAACTATTGTAAGTCGAGAACTACCTGTATTTTATTGATTTTACTATTTATGGATTTCCCCCCTATTTTGCTAAATAATTCTGAAAATCTTTTTATATAAAAAGCTACAAGAGCCTTTTCGTACTTAAAATGTGAAAAGGAAAACAGAAGAAAAAAATGAAATGCAAATGTAAAATTGCCACAGGATACAAAATGAATGGGAAATGTTTTGGCAACTTAAACTAATTCCAGGTAGCTAAGCAAAGAAGTATAGTATATGACTGCCATCTTTTTCAACTAATCTTGGACCAAACTTCAAAGAACTCAACAGGATTTTCTGTTGACAAGGCATATAAAAACTTATTTGGTTGAAAATAACATAAAATGGAGTGCTACCAAATAAGTTTGTTTAAATTTGAAATAAAGATCAGGTATACATGTAGCTGACATGAGTTAGCAAAGCTTTGTTATGAAGGGATTGTATTTTATTGTGAAATTCTAAACTTCAGGAATGAATAAGGCAAGATATTTTAAATGTACGGTATGCCTCCTTTCACATTTTAGTTAAAAAATCTTTAACCTTAAACCAGACTTATGAAGAAAGAGGATGGGGGAAGGGAAACTTGCTGTGTGTATTCATTTTTCTTCTCTTCTGAAGTTGAGATTTTAAAAATATTTCTTCACCCTGACAATAGCTTGTTATTCACTTCTGTTTGGTGGTGGATTTTGATGTGGTTTTCTCTTTTAGCAAGTAATGAAAGCATTAACTCAAATGCTACCACCTGTATTCTGGCAGTGTTATTTTCTCCTTCATTTGCTGGAAACCAAGCAACCTTTGCTTTCTAAGTTATTTTTTCTCTCTCATTTTCTTTTACTCTGAAAGAAACTGTCCTCTCCCCCCTTCCCTTATCTGGAGTACATTAACTTGACCCACACATACTATCTTCCTAGCAAATTCCCCAAGAGGCTTCTAAGGATAACGTTGACTATTAGCTGTTTCATACTCCCTAGGCTCTTCTTTATGCAGATAGAATAGAGGTTCAGTCAGGCTTGGAAGCCTTTATCTCTGCACTAAAATTAAATAGCATTTTACTTCTCAGGGATATAGCCAGCACTGTACATGATGGTCATTTGTTATGCTGCACTAGCTAGCTTCTAAAACATACTTTTTATCCACGTAATCTATCTGGCTAGCAGAGGCTATCTTAATCAATTTTGATAAATAAGGATTATCATCATATTAGATTGGGAGGTTTGATGAAAAGCAGGAGACACATTTGGCCATAAATCCCAAGTACTTTAAGTCTGCTACAGGTATTATTGTTACTGTTTTCTTAAATTTCCTCCTTCTGGCTATACCTAGAGATTTCAGCTTGCTTTAACCTCTATTTCTTGAGCTATGTCCTCATAAACCAATAGTTTAGCAATAGCAATAGCACCAGTGGTGGGTTTCTACTGATTCACCCCGGATCGGGCAAACTGGTAGTGGCGGTGGCGGGAGACTTCGCCCACCTGCCCGGATGTCATCATGGATGCTCTGCGCATGCACAGAAATGCCATGTGTGAGTGAAGTGAGCGCGCACCTGCGCGCTCCCAGTTCCAAACCGGTAGCAAAGGTAAGTGGAACCCACCACTGAATAGTCCTTAGATTAATATACCGTGTTACAGTGCTTTACAGCCCTCTCTAGGTGGTTTACAGAGTCAGCTTATTGCCTTCAACAATCTGGGTCCTCATTTTACTGACTTTGGAAGGATGGAAGGCTGAATCAACCTTGAGCCTGGTGAGATTTGAACTGCGAAATTGCAGGCAGCCAGCAGTCAGCAGAAGTAGCCTGCAGTACTGCACTCTAACCACTGCGCCATTGTGGCTCAGTTTACTTAGCCCTATGTCTCTGGATGGGAGATTAGGGACCATAGACTCAGGAGGCATCGCATGTCACCAGAGACATGAGGCAGATGAGAGCTTGGCAATAGTACCTGGCCTTGACCAAAGTAGTGATGCAACCCACTGAATCTTTTTCTCTTTTTTTTCAAAAACATTTTATATTCATTTATGTATGTATGTGATTTTATACATTTTATTCATAACATTATTTGAAAATATGCCACTCTTTTCAATGTGGCGCTTCTCTCCAAGTTAATTGTACTTTACAAATAAATGCATAGCTATCTAAAGCCAATGCCAAAAAATATATATTATCTCCAAGGTTCAATACTGTTCAGGTAACCAATTGATTAGAGTTCTTGGAGCTGCAAGAGTGGACTGTCATTCAGTGATTGAGTTTATACATCATGTTAAACTATGGCTTGCTTAATAACCATTTATTACACAAACCATATAGTATACTACTCTAATGTTAAACTAAACCTAAGCAAATCATATAATGACTAACTATCATAGGTGAACTCAACTGATGACAGCACACATGCTTTTCACGAAGAAAGCCCCAGGTGAAATCTACGTGTCTTTGGCTAGAAAGGGAGCAGGTGGTTAGAAAGACAGCATCTGAAACCATGGGGAAAATTGTTGTTGTCAGGCAAAGCTCAGCTAGAAGTAGAATCACCTGATCAGGTGTCAGGCATTCTACAATTCCCAAACTGCTCTAGCTAATTCACACTTACACGGTCCCAAGTAAACCTGTTTGTAGTGTGAAGAGATCTCTGGAACAGCTCTGATAAATATTAATGGCCCTTAGCAAGAATCCCATTATTTTTTACTGGCTCTCAAGGATATTTTGCGGCTGAGTACATGATCATGTGAGACCACAGAGGTAATTCATGGAAGAACCTAAATTAGCTTTTATCAGGTTGTTAGATAAACAGAGGGCTTGGAAAGAAGAAATCTCTTTTGGCTCTTGATTCTTCTGCTATGCACAGGATTTCACAAAAATCACCTTCAAGGATGAGAAATATTAGCCTGGTGTGTTGGAAAAGCTTATTTTATTTTTCTTCCCTGATAGATTCTGTTCCTTAATTCCCTCCAATCTTAGAATAAAAGCTTTGTGAATATAACCCATTCATTCTCCTCATGCTTAATTGAATAGCTAAAGCTTTCTCTTATTCCCTCCGCATTTATCCTACATGTTTTGCAGTCCTTGCTGAGAATGTGATTTGGGCACATTGTAGAACAAGAGAAGGCCATATGTACACACTCAATGGGGTGTTTGCGTCATCTATTTAAATTAGAAAAGAGATTTGCCCTTGTCATTGTTGCTGTAATTGTGTCACTGAGTGGCGCTTTTATCTACAGAAAGGGCTTATAATTAAAATGATGAATTAATCATAATGTAGGCATCTGGTCAAGAAGTCTAATCTTTCCCTATTGGCCACAAAGTGTTTTGATGTTCATAAATTCACAGTGAGTACCATTCACACTAAGTCTTCTACTGAAACTCTACCAAAACAAATGAGACTAATAGCACAAGAGCAAAATTGTGTTTTTGCACAGCATCTAATACCAGTGGAACTTTGGAAAGAACAGTTCCAATTAATAAATATAAAAATGATGTCAGGGAAAGAAGCTTCATATGTTTTGTTAGCCCAGATTTTGAAGCAGCTTTCTTCACTCTTGTGCCTTGAGACTTGTTGAGAAGAAGAACCAGCCAATAAGGCTTTCATGGCTGAACATTCTGCTGATTACAGTTCAACAATGTTTTAGGCATCACAGTGGGGAATATCATTTTCACAATGCAGCACAGTTGATTTGATTATTTTTTCTTGATTACTAGTATGGCATACTTTAAAGATGTATGTTTGCTACAATAAAACAGGAAGATTGTATATAATTATCTAGTACCTAAAACCCATCACTACTCAGAATTTCAAATTCCCTTTCTCAACCACCCTAGGAGAACAGCTGGGTAATCAATAATTACTTCTGGCAGTGTAAAAGTAGAAAGAGGACTAGGTTGATAGTTCAACTACCAGATAAGACCCTTGCATTTTTATTGACCCAATACCTTAGTCAGCATGTAACTGCTGGCTTGTAACCCACTAGAGATGTAATTTTTACTAATTGCAGCTGGTCTGGCAGTCTAGTGCAATGTAAGAAAAGAAAAAAACCAAAAAAATGGTGTATCCTGAGTGGCTGCTAGTGTTAACTGTCATTCTGTTCTGTTCCAAGATAACCTTCCTATAAATGTATTTCAGCTTGCTCCATCAGTTCAGTGTAACAGAGGCATATAGCACTGTCTTGTCTGAGACAGCTTTCTAAGATAGCAGGGAAAGGTGAATATTTTATGAAGGAAATAGACGACTTGATTTGTTGCAATGGTGCACATCTATTATACATTTTTTATATTTCTTTATAAGGAGTCCATGTAGATAATTTTTGCTAAGTTTATTTATTAAACAAGGACCCCTAGGCAGTGAACAAAATAAAAACAATACATTAAACTATCAATTTAAAACAATAAATGCCTTTGTTTGGGGTTGTTTTGTGCCATTGAGATAATGTTGATTCCTGGCAACTGCCTTGAGAAGTCCCTGCAGATTTCAAAAGTGGCTTGCTATTGCCACCTTGATCCTCCTTTTGATCAGAATCCAACTTAAGTATGGCGTCCAGTTCTGGACATAATTTTTAAAAAACAATTCAGAGACATTAAAACAGATTTACATAACTAGGGCAACAAGGGTAGTTGAGGAGCCATAAACTAGAGTTCCATGGGCATATTTAGCATTAAGTGGCATGTCTTGGTTAGTCTTGAGAAGAAAGCAGGATTCAGGTCCTTTCAATTAACTTTTCAAACATTGATGAGACAGATACTACATATGCTAGAGATTCTTTAGTTTGGATTCCTGCACTCAGCAAGGCCCTGGACTCAGAGGCTTAGATGAGAAGAAAGAAATCAGCTGAGATGAAATATAGTATGTGAATTCCATAAGACCCATAAAAGGATAGTGACTCTAAAAAAAGTATATGAAGAAAGAGGACAGATATGAAGAATGATTTTTAAAACCAAATAAATGCATTTCCAACTTTTTTAAAAAAAGACTTTAATAATAATATTATATGTGTAGCTACCAAATTAGTGTTTACGTTTATGCCCTTTATATTCATGTCCAATACTTAGCAATTCTGTGTTGTCTAGAAAAATTTTGAACAATCCCTTTTTTCTTAGCTTGTCAGGGTATTCACATCACAGATATCTTCAGTGTAGAATACAAGATGACTAAGTCTTTTATATTTATTTCTAATCATCCTAAATTTACTTATGTATTTATTTCTACTCATCCTAAATTAGATTAAGGCACTGTTTGGCATTTTGGTTAAGTTGGCTAAGCAGCTTATTCCAGGGGTGGTATTCACTTACCTTTGCTACCGGTTTGCAAATGTAGTGCTCACGCTCATTTTGCTTGTATGAGCCACCTCCGTGCATGTGCAGGACCTTCTGGGTATGCGCAGAGTGTCAAAATTGAGATGTGATGACATCCGGGTGGTTGGGCAAAGCCTCCCTCAACTGCTACTACCGGTTCGCCCATTTTTGCTGTGTGTGGCCCAGTGTTTCTCAACTTTGGTGACTTTACGATGTGTGGATTTCAACTCCCAGAATTCTGGGCTGGACAATTTGACTTGGATGTCTGTAAAAATTCTACAATGCACCAGTCTCTTTATATTCAATCTATGGGTTTATCCGTGTTGCTCAGTTATCCATGGCCAGAGAAGGCCAGCAAATGAAAAATTTGCCATAGACTTGCACTACTTCCATTGTACTTGCAATCTCCAGGTATGTTTTTGCACTGCAATTTTAAAGTGCTCTTTTCCTTGTCAGGTATGCTCAAGCATTCCTTTCTATTTTGGTTGGTATGCTTTACTTGAGTACAGGCTAATTTGTACATGCTGGCTGGGAAATTATGGAAGTTGAAGTCCACACATTTTAAAATTGCCAAGTTTGAAAAACCCTGGACTAATTTGTGGATTATTGGCTGCTTCACAGAAGTAGGAACTTGGAATTTCTCTGTATCTGACAGAATGGATACTTTATGTCTAAAGTCTTGTAGAACTATCTTGACTAAAAATGTTGTGATATAATATTCCCCTTGTTAATAGAGCGTTACTGTTCAAAACCTGGCAGTGATTGCTTCCTCCCACGCCCCAGCTACTTTTTCCTGGGCTTCTTGTTTTTGGTTTTTTGAAACTCAATCAAAATCTCAAATCCTACCCCCACCCCCATTATCACTTGAGATAGAAGACTTGATAGCTGGAGGTAAAGCTCTTCTCCTGGTTGGAAAACTGATGAAATCTTGCATCACTAGGTTTATTTAATTGCATCTGCAACAGCAATAAAAGTATAAGTGTCTATGATCAGCAAGACTCTCCTGCAGGAATGAAAGTGATTGATTTCATGGACAGAAAAATAGAAGGGCACAGATCTCCTATTGGGACAATTTAGCCGGGAATTATTCAATAAGAGGACATGATAACTTGCTGACTAGACTTGCAAGCTTTTGCCAAAGCATCTCAGTTGGAACAGGATTTTCTTAGGTGGGCTTAGAACCAAGCCAGCATCAGCACAAGGCAGGAGCTGCTTAAGGGGACAATGCATGCAAGCTCTAAGGAAACAGAATGCTTTTCTTTGCTACAGATCACTTTCTTTTCTCCCTCCATCTTTCTCATGCACTTTTCTTTCACACATATAAACATCTTCCCAGTTTGCTCTCAGCTCCTCCCTTGATTTATCACACACAAGAGTTTTGGCCATATCTTTAAAACCAGGAATACCATATATGGAATGTAAAAAAATGGACAACCAGGAGATTGCACCAGATTTCTTCACTATTGTTTTCTTGTTACTTAATGAATGTCCAAATCAGTCGTGGGTTCCTACCGGTTCTGTCCGGTTCTTAGAACTGGTAGAAACAGTGGCGGGAGGCTCCCCTCCCTGGACGTAATCATGGATGCTCTGTATAGAAGCGTCGCGCACATGCTCCCATTGCAATCCGGTAGTGAAGGTAAGTAGAACCCACCCCTGGTCCAAATGCTTGTAACTTAAATGGAATAATCCTAGCCATCAAGATGCATTGCCAGAGGAGACAGAAAGAGAACAGATGAAAAAGGGGGCAAACCCAAGTTTGCCAAAAACTGGTTAGAAGATATGTATTGTTTAAAAAACTGGACTGTCCAGCATAATTTCAGACATCTGGCCTTTCTCCATAATATTATTTGTATGTTTTTGTTTTTCAGTTCCAAATGATAGCAAGGTCATTTTAAAAGATCTAAAGAGCTTCTAAAAAGTAAATTAAAACTGTTATTCAAGAAATACTTATTCCTATATTTTGATTTTACACATTCACAGTTTGCTATCATTTGTATTCTGCTCATGGGCTTCTGAGAGCTGATGAAATCTATGTGCTATTATGAATAAAAATAGCTCTACCATTAGCAAACTTTCTACTTATGGAGCAAAAGTACACGAAGGGGGTCTGCAGATAGTGCCTGCTTAATGGGTATGTTCAAGGTTAGCTTTAATCAGGGTCATCACTTACAGTTCACAGGTGCATTGTTATGATACACATCTTTGTCACTTTATGTGAAAATCTGTCTTTGAATATAAACGTGATAGGAGCCATTAAATCATACAAATGAGTCAAGAACAATTTGGTGTTTCTTTGCAATAACATCAATTAAAAAAAGATGGCAAAATCTTTCATGTACTGGTACTAAATGCATCCGTCTGGCTGATGATTTTATAAAATAATTTTAAATACTTTTTTGCATGATAATATGTGTGCAAAATTAGTCGTGTTGATCATACAATTGAGAGTTACCGTATTTTTCAGAGTATAAGACGCACTTCCCCCCCCAAAAGTGGGTGGAAATGTCTGTGTGTCTTATACAGTGACTATTGCGGTGGGGGGAAGGGGGTTGGTGTGGTGCAAATCAGCTGTTCTAGAATAGGCCATGGCGGCGGTAGTCAATGAGCTGCGGCAAACGGGTGACGGCAGTGTAGCAAATGGGCCATGGCAGCAAACGGGCCATGGCAAACAGATCGTGGCGAATGGGCCACAATGGCGGACAGGCTGTGGCAGTGGACGGGCCATGGCAGACAGGTTGTTGCAAACAGGTCATGGCGGTGGCGAATGGACCACAGAGGTGGCAGCGAACTAGCTACAGCAAAGGTGAATGGGTGGCGGCGAATGGGCCAGATCAATATGGATGGAAGCTGGGAGACAGAGGCAGATTTTTTTTCTTATTTTTCTCCCCAAAAGCTAGGAGCATTTTATAGTCTGGAGCGTTTTATAATCTGAATAATACCATACTATGTGTGATTAAAATATTGGACTTGTATTGGGGAAAGCCAGGTTCAAACTCCACTTGACCAAGAATGACTTTGGGCCAATTAACACCTACATTCTGATCATGTGACAGACAATCAGTCTCAAGGAGTGGACAACAAATCTTTATCTTGTTTCCTTTTCTCTTTTAAAAAATGTCCAGTATTCCAGGGCATTATTGGGAACTGGAGAGGGAATAAAAGCTACATTTTAAAAAATGACATAGGATAATATATAAAATTGCTTTTTTAATAGCAATATTAATTATCTTAGGAAAAAAATGTTTGAGAAATTTCAGCTCAACCCTCATTATAAGTACAGGTAAAACTCGACAAATTAGAATATCATGCAAAAGTTCATTTATTTCAGTAATGCAACTTAAAAGGTGAAACTAATACAGTATATGAGATAGACTCATTACATGCAAAGTGAGACAGTTCAAGCCTTGATTTGTCATAATTTTGATGATTATGGCTTACAGCTCATGAAAACCCCATGTTTCACCTGTATTTAAACCAGATTCTATAACCAAGATTTAAAAATTGTTAAGAGTGAGGTACATCTATACTATTTGCTTAGTGACCATTCACAGTTAAAACAGCACTGAGACAAAAGTGACTTATGACTTTCCTTCTATTAAAAGTAATTTGTGATCCAGCTGTTCCACATAGATATTTATCTGGATATCCACATTGTATAATCTCTTCCTTAATTTTCAGAGACAGAAAAATGTTACAAAAACAGAAATCAGGTTTATGGAGCTCATTCATTTGATTTACCTGGGGGAAGTATATCCCAAAAGGACAGTGCCAGAAACCTCACAGCACCAGAAACCTCAGAAAACAGTGCCAAGAAACTCAA
>JANHFK010005260.1:23573-36545 GCA_036250565.1 Sibynophis collaris | reverse complement strand
CTGCCTTCCAGCTCCTTCCTTGGGAGTCTGACGTGTGCTGGCCAGCCAGCAAGGGAGCTAATCCTCCTCCGGAGGGCAGGAATCCTGACCTACTTTGGGGTGCTGAAGGCTGTTCAGATCCCCCTAACCTTTGGAACAGCCGGGAGGTGGGGCATTGGGGCTCCTTCTTGGATTTTCCCGTGGGGGGGGGGGCTTCAGAAAAGGGGCAGGAAGGGAGGGACTGGCAGCTCAGCCAATGGAGCCTGCTGGTCCTCTGTTGCGCCCGGCCTTTTCCCCGGAGCAGAGCCAGGCCGAGGCGCTCCAGGCCTTTGGGCTGGGGAATAGAAGCCCCCCATTCTCCTCTCTCTGCCTCGCAGGAAATGGTGGAAGCCGCAGGGGAAGATGAGAGGGAACTTGCTGCAGAGATGGCTGCTGCTTTCCTGAATGAGAACCTTCCCGAGTCCATTTTTGGGGCTCCCAAAGCAGG
The DNA here is from genome assembly GCA_036250565.1 of Sibynophis collaris. Taxonomy (NCBI): domain Eukaryota; kingdom Metazoa; phylum Chordata; class Lepidosauria; order Squamata; family Sibynophiidae; genus Sibynophis; species Sibynophis collaris. The sequence goes on along the minus strand of JANHFK010005260.1, from coordinate 36,079 downwards.
AAACGGGCAGTGGGCCTCCGTGGTCAGGGTGATGAACCCCATCCAGGGAAACACCTTGGACCTTGTGCAGCTGGAGCAGAACGAGGCCGCCTTCAGGTAACCTGGCACCAGGGGTGGGCTGGCTCTTGGACCGCCTGAGCTCTTTTGTCTGGGCCTCCTCCCTCCCTCCCTGAGCCCTGAGCCCGTTGTCCCTGTGCTTGCCTGCAGTGTGGCCGTTTGCCGCTTTGCCAACACGGGAGATGACTGGCATGTCTTGGTGGGCGTGGCCAAAGACCTCATTCTGAACCCTCGTTCGGTTGCTGGAGGGTTTGTCTACACTTACAAGCTGGTGAACAGTGGTGAGAAGCTCGAGTTCCTGCACAAGGTGAGCTCCTTGCAGCATCGTGGGGGTGGGGGTTCCTTCTCACGGAAGGCGAAAGGGGGGGCAGGGGGTCTAGCTTGGGCTCCAGCGTCTCAGGGCCTGCTCTTCCTTTGCACCCAGACGCCGGTGGAGGAGGTACCCGCGGCTATTGCCCCCTTCCAAGGGAGGGTGCTGATTGGTGTGGGGAAGCTGCTGCGAGTCTACGACCTGGGCAAGAAGAAGCTGCTCCGGAAGTGTGAGAATAAGGTAGGGAGTCCACGGGTGGTTCCAGGGGAGCCTCCTGCGGGAGTGTTGGGTTCCCTCGGGAGTTGCGGAGGGTGGTTTTGTCTTCTTTTTCTGTCCCCATGAAGGTCCCTCTTGGCTGTGGATAGTGGACCGTCTGGTCCGTTTTCTTTCTTAAGAGTTTAGGACCTGCAACGTTCACAGTTTAGAAGGCTGGGAAGGGATTCCTGGAGCCACACCTGTCTCAGAGGCCTTAAGTGCCAGGAAATGTGCCACTCTAGTGGAATCTGATGTCTGTATCACATTGGATTGGTCTTTGTGGGCAATTTCTGGACCCCCCACCCCACCCCCTGCCAAATCCCGGCCACCCTCTGGATGCATGAGGAGCAAGGCTTCTGCTGGGGGGTTTGCCATGCCTGGGTAGCCTTTGGGTAGAGCTGCAGAGTAGGCAGGCCTTATTCCTGCCTGGAGGAGCTGAGAGAGACCTTCCTTGTTTGCCGGCTGTCCTTGGTTCTCTCCTCTCCTTCCCGAAACACAGCGGCACCAGCCCTGCCCTGTTTTGCGGCCCTTGGATTCCTGCCAGAACGGAGGCGGTTCAGGATCCTTGTCTGGATCTCATGGAAATCCAGCAGGCTTTCCTAGTGTTGCTCTTCCACTGTGGATTCCAGCCAGAGGGACTCGTGGGTTTCAGCTGGGGCCTCCTTGTGCCCGGATTCACCAGTCCTTTTCTGAACTGCTTTTCCGTACAGCACATTGCCAACTCCATCTGTGGGATTCAGACCGTGGGGCACCGAGTGATTGTGTCCGATGTCCAGGAAAGCTTCATCTGGGTTCGATACAAGAGAAATGAAAACCAGCTGATCATTTTTGCAGACGACACCCACCCCCGCTGGGTCACCACTGCCTGCCTCCTGGACTACGACACAGTGGCTGGAGCTGACAAGTTTGGCAACATCTGCGTGGTGAGCTGGGCTGACTTGGAAAAGAGCCCACTGAGAGTTGGATCTTAGCAGTAAAATCCAGGTGGCTGCAAGGTGGAGCAGGCAGCCTCACCCTTTGGAGGGGGCAGCTTTGAAACCCGTGTATCAGTTTGAATTAGAAATGGTTTTCTATTGATTCCTGGCTGAGGGAATCGCTTGTTATTGCAACAGAAAATGTCTCAGACCACAAGGCCTCCCTTCTCAGCCAGAAGGGAAGGGAGATTCTTGATATTGAAAAATGAAGAAGGGACTTTGCAGTCTCAGAAGGACTCTGGAGCGCTTGAGTTCCTCCTGCCCTTGTTTAACAGGGTTGGGGAGAAGTCACTTGATTACCAAGAGGACTTTCCCTAAAGTCCCAGGGACTCCACTTGACTCACAGGTGAAAAACGAGCTCTTGGCGATAACAGCTTGGCTTAGGGTCTCCGTGCTTCCCTTCCCTTCCCTTCCCATGCAGGTGAGGCTGCCACCCAACACCAATGATGAGGTTGATGAGGACCCGACCGGCAACAAGGCTCTGTGGGACAGGGGCCTCCTCAACGGCGCATCCCAAAAAGTAAGTCCTTCCTAGGGGCTGGCTCTATTAGAACCCACCCCCTTTTCAATTATCTGTAATTGCTTCCAATTAAGAGGACGAAAAAAACCTAAGAAAACTAATGATTGAGAAATCCATTCTAGCCGGCTTCATGGTTTTTATGCAACTTCATCTTAGCTAGGCGTATTTTTATTTATTTACTAATTTTATTGATTAAATTTATATGACATCCATTTCAGTATCCAAGTGATCTGACGGCTTACCACCCAATAAAAAAATTAAGCATTGAGAAACATTAAAACGTTAGAATTAACAGGGACCAGGACCCAGGGTGGTACAGTTCTTTCTGAGCCCATGAGCCACCTCCAGGGTGTGAGCCTAAGGATGAAGACTTTCCTAGGATCATGAGATGGGGGGCTTGAGGGGGTCCTGGAGCTCACCCAGCTGAATCCGTGGTCCCTCAAGCGAGTCTTGGCTCCACCATTCAAAGGCCTGACGGTTAGAATACTTTCTCGTAATTTATCTTCATTTTTCTCCTTTTTTCCTGAATTGCCCATCTCCCTCAACTGTTTCTCGTCTTCAGGAACAGCCCTGAACAATTCTCTCCGGTCTTTGGCAGGACATTTGAAGACTGCTCTCCTGGCTCTGTGCAAGGTTCTTTTGGCAAACATTCTTAACCGTTCTGAGCCAAACTGTCCTTCCCAGCAACTTTGATCCCATGACACGGTTGAAAGCAAGGCAAAATGTTGTGATATTTCTGATTTTATATACAGAAGCAGTTCCTGCTTCTTCACACTTTTGCTGTACAAGGAGTGCACAAGTCCCTTCTCCACATAACAGCTGATTTTCCTCCTGTCTAATTTTTCCATGGTCCACCTTTGGAAGCCACAGGTAGCCACAGGAAATGCAATAGAGTGCAGACAAATCTGCTCTTAGTTGCCCGACTGAGGTCCTTGCTTTTCCATGCTCGATTCATGCTCACCATTGCTGTGCAACCCAATACTTTATTTCTGGGTTGCACTCACCGCTTGGATCAATCTGCTATCCTAGGAAAATAAATTCTCACTTTGATCTCTTCATCATCAATTGTTATTTTGACATTTCCATTCCACACGGTGGTCATGACCTGAATCTTTTTGACAACCAAGAAGAGGTCAGATTTCTTGCTTTTTCTTTAATTTTTTTTGATCAGATGTTTCTTAGCAGGGAAGTTGTGTCATCAGCATATAAAAGATTCTTCTTGTTCCTTCCTCCAATCTTTACTCCAGTTTTTCAGGTCCCAGAAAGGTGAAAGGATGTGAACCCTGTTCTGAACCTGTTTGGTGGCTCCCAGTACTGTTGGCACTGCAGCTGTCTGGTTGTGTACAGCAGTGATGGTCACCCCCAGACTTGGTTGTCTGCTCTTAGGTTGCCCATTCAGCTTCCTCCTGCTTCAGCCTCCCTTTCCTCATCACCCGGAGAGGCTGGGCCTCTTTGGGGCTGGCATAGAGCCCTTTTGTGTATTCTTGCCATGCTACCTTGTCAACATCCTCCTACGTCAGGATACTTCTAAGATGTTTCTGTCCTTCCCATCTTTATTCTGTCTGCAGGTTTGATGACTTTGTTTTGTAATTCCTTGTCCGTGTCATTCATAAATGTGTTCAGTGGCACAGCATCACTCAAATCTTTCTTCAACTTACCTGCTGGGTAAACATGTTCAGCCAATTCTGTATCCAGCTCACCATAGCATAATTTTTCTAATGTGTGTTTTTGTGTCAACTAAACTGATCAGTCGTATAAAATACAGATGGCTTGATATGTGTTATCCTTTGTTCTTTCTAAACGATCATGAAGTTATTGCTTAATAATCTGCTCCAAAATTATGCCAGCATCAAGTTGAAAAGTCTGTAGTGACCTAGGTGTCGCCCCATCCCTCTCCCCATTTCAGTCTGAATATTGAATTCTGCGGCTTCATATTTTCCCTCTGTGATTTCTGAAGGGGCTGTAGCATAACATGGAGGCTCTTTCGAGATTCTCAGAGGCTAGTGGAGCTGGCCAGAAGATGGCCTCTCCCTTCAGTTGCCTCTCTTCAGTTCTTCAGTTCAGGTCTCTCAGGGAGGAGGCGGAAGCAAAGAAGCATCTTTTGGCCTCAACATCTTTTAGCAGCAGGCCCACCTGGCCTTCCTTTTGTTTTTTTTACTGACATGACCAAAAAAGCTCCTACTTTTTTCCTACTTTTGGTTTCCTGGTAAACTGAGGTGTTGGGCACTTCAGCCGCATCCAGCTTAGTCACGAGTGCAGTCATAAAGTCTTCCTACCAAGGGCAGGGCGGGCAAGGGAGGAGGAGGAGGAGGAGGCCCCCAGCATTGTCTGAATCCCCATCAATCTGACTTCCAGGCTGAGGTGATCATGAACTACCACGTAGGAGAAACGGTGCTGTCTCTGCAGAAGACGACCCTTATCCCCGGAGGCTCCGAGTCGCTTGTTTATACAACCTTGTCTGGAGGCATTGGCATCCTGGTTCCATTTACATCACATGAGGTGAGAGATGAGCTGGTTCTCTTGGTCCTCCTGGTTGGTGATGCCATCCGGACAGACACCTGAGTTCCGAAAGACTTTGAATTCAGCCTGAAGGGAGGAGGGCCTTGATCAGGAGCCCTCCATTCCTCTGCAGGTGGATCAGGACTGGCTCTACTCCATTGTAAACTCTTAAGGTTGGCTGTTGTTGGACTCCTTGCGTCAGGGCCACTGGAATAAATGGCATATAAGTAGCATCTTGGAATTTTTGCTGACACATGTTCCAACCACCTTGACTTACAAATTTACTCATAAAACTCGAAATGAAAGTTGGAGTCCATCCAGAGTGATGGCATTCTTGAATCCCTCTGCCCAGTTGAGCCCTGAGGTTGCTCAGGCCTCTTGCACTTTCCTCACACTAAGCATAAATCAGAGGGATGCCTGAATCCAGTCTGTGCGTGACCCCAAGGGATCAAGGGATCATGTACAGGCTGGATCATGTACATACTGGGCCAAAGGGATGATGGAGACCCGGCAGTTCTATTGACCCACCCTCCATTCTACAGTTGAGGCTTCAGCTTGTTTGGAGGTTCTAGCAGGGACACCAGCCATCATACACGCTTGACCAAAAATTGGTACACTCCTATCTGTAATGCTTGTCTGTTTCCAGCGAAGACACAGCTTTGGGAAGGATACCCATGGAGTAGGGAACGTAGAAGAGGTAGAATCAACCCTGGCAGTCAGTGAGTGGATGGCAGCCGTCACAGCCATATTGCCCTGGCATCCAGTATCAGTCAGCTACTTCCTTCTTGCAGAGTTGAGCAGCTGCACTCTTTGCGCTGTTGGTCCTATGACATTGTTCTCCTCTGATTTTTTTCAGGATCACGACTTCTTCCAGCACGTTGAGATGCACCTCCGCTCTGAGCACCCACCTCTTTGTGGCCGAGACCACCTCAGCTTCCGCTCCTATTACTTCCCCGTTAAGGTAGGTCTGGTCTCTTCCGCCTCCTCCTGGGGTGCAAAGCAGCTGGGCCCTCTGCCACCGGACAGCTCTTGCTCGGCCTTTTTGGCCAGAGCTGCCGCTCCTGCGCAGCATTCGGTGTCATCAGAAATGGCCCCTTCCTTTCTTGTTCTCTGCCCTTCCTCTGGGCCCTGAAAGGGGCAGAGCCTCTCGGATATTGGCCTCCTCCCATCCTTTATAAGCTGGCAGTGAATGAGATGGAATTAATTGGTTTTAACTACCCTGAATCTTGGCAGTTTAAAAATGTTTACAGGAAGCAAATACATGACTTTCCTCCCTGCCCCTGGTGGTCAAGAGATGCCCGAGGCGGCAGAAGAGAAAGGAGGGCCCTTCGGTTTTAGGCCCTTCAGAGAGCAGACAGCATGTTTTTATTCTAGTCCCTGGGAGCTTCTCAGCCTGGACCCCCCAGTGGCGGGTAAAGAGCAAGAAAAGGGCTGGGCCCCAGAGGAAAACATAGATTGGATTTATTTTTTTAAGTTATTGAGTTTAAAAATTGGCTCTTGAGTAATCCAATAGTTGGGCAGTCGGGTAACTTTGCGTCTGTTGTGCCCATGCGAGTTGTGAATTGACTTTTTGCTGCCACTATTTTTGTACATGCTCTTCGCTCCGCCTTCTTTTTCCTATTAGAATGTTATTGATGGGGACCTCTGCGAACAATTCAACTCCATGGAGCCCAACAAGCAGAAGAACGTGTCTGAAGAACTGGACCGGACTCCGCCAGAAGTCTCAAAGAAACTAGAGGACATCCGTACGCGCTATGCTTTCTGAGCTGAGCTGTTGGAGGACTTGATGATACGGACTTACTTTGAAGATGTGTTGAAAGAAGCTTCCTTGCCTGTCCCCATTTGGTTTGCCCCCGTTTCTATCCTGGAGCTCAGTAGGCCCTTAGCACACAGAGATCGAGCCCTCCAAGGGATAAGGCCCCAGACCCCCATTTCAGCGGAGCTGCCATGCCAGAACCCCCTCCCCAAATCCCGGCCAGTGGGTCATTGGTAGCTTCACCGTGAGCTGACCCAATTGGTTGCATCCATTCTGAGTGACAGGGAGGAAAGCCACGGGGAGTGACGGGGGCTTGAAGCTGCAACTGGTTTCCCTCCTAACCAGCATTTTGGAAGTTTTGTCTACTTGGTCACCCTACTGTTTCTATTGTTTTTAACTTTTATGTTGTAAATAGTTTTGCATCAAATTAGTATTTTGCTCGTTGGAGAGATGGTGGTTACAATCTTAAAGAATTAAAAAAAAATACTGAGCTTGCTAGACCGTGTCCACGTGCCGAGATTGAAGGAAATGCTTCTCTGGCAGAGCTCGGGGGGGCCATCCATCCTTTGTGGGGATGAGTTGCATTTCAGCCTTCTTTCCATGGCTAAGAAACATTTTGACGTCCAGATCCATGCTTATTTGACCAAAGAGGACATGGGGTTTCTTTAGACCTCCATTTCTGCTAATGGACTAAGCCAAATTACTCCTGTGATTGGTCCTCCTAGAAATTTTCCTTTAAAAAGTAGAATTGTGAAGTGCTTCAGATTAGGAAATGAGTGAAGGCCGGGATCTCTTTAAAGCAGCCATGTCTTTTCCTGCTGCAGTTGGAGGCCTCCTTTTGCTTTCAAATCGGAAGTTCTAGTACAAGCAGTCCTCAACCGCCTGGCAGAAAACAAATTCTGGAGTCCCATTTCTACCACTTGGCTTGAAAGCCGCGTAGAGAACCAGCGGGAGATGTTCACTCTCCCCAGCAAGATGCAGCTTGGCCAGCAGGGATGCTCCCCCCCCTCCCCAGCAGGTGTTGGAGAGGCAGGCAGTTCTTTGGGCCATCCACATACCTGGAACTCAGTGGTTGGAGAGAATGACGGTTGTGTCGTCTCAGGAGCAAAAGGACCTGAAGGATTCCTTCCTTGGGCTAAATTGCTTACGATTTTCACATGCCTACAAACCTTAGAGCTGCCTCTTGAGCTACGGAAAGGAGGGCAATTCTCTCATGTCTCAAATCTAGAAAAGCTTTTTTCCTGATGCTATATATAAACTCAGGATCACATATATTTAACAAATAACAGTTGGAAGGGACCTTGGAGGTCCACTAGTCCAACCCACTGCTCAGGCAGGAAACCCTATACTATTCCAGACACAGGGGAGGAAGGGAGTTCCAGCAGCACAGCAGGTCAGGAAATGAGGTGTTCTGCAGAGGTGGCTTGGTCAACAAACCGGCCTATATGCCTTCCAGCCAGACCGGACGGTTGTCCCACAAACGCTTTTGGCAACTTCACCGCAAGGCTGGGAGTGAAAGCTGCCATTCTGGACGAAGATCGCCCAATATCCCGTATCGATTGGGGTGGAAGGCAGTTCCGTCTAGCCCTCTAAGAATATCTGCCGTGCTGCAAAATGTAGAGAGGAGTTTTGCTGGGTAATTGTGGGGTTCAAGAAACTGATGAACCTCTACATTTTTTTAAAACCAGGAAGGGCAGAATAAAGAGGAACGATTTGCATTAATTACAGTACAACTTTTATTAATACTGAAATCTTCACAGTGCATTTGTTACCTGTAGCAGTGACTATTTTGAATGAAAAAAATCACATAACTAAACTGGAAGAAAGTATGTGGAGAAGCTCAGTTAGAAGGAAAATAAATTATGGGATGGAAAGGAAGAACAAGTTAACAGCACCAGGACAGTTACATCAGCTGAAAGACATTTTAGGTTGGGTTCTTACTGTACAAAACAAATTGGAAAAGCAAAAAGCAACAATCTCATATAGTCACATTTGAGGTGTGTGGGACCCACAGGAGGGCTGGCGTGTTAAAACGAGAGTTATCACAAGAGCTGAAGGGGGGAGGGGGGTTACAATGATGTGGTGCACAGAGAGACAGGTAGAAGGGGGGGGGGCAACGGCTATGTACAAAATGAGGCCTTCCTCTTGGGATGCTGGAGCCCTCGTGCTGCCCCCTCAAAGGCCCCCAGCCCTCCTGAGCCCTCCTCTCCTGCCCTCAGCACTTGGTCCCTCAGAATGGCCGCCTCGGGCTTCATGTTCTCCAGAGGTGCAAACTGGAAGTCCCAACACCAGTGTCCTAAAACCTTCTACCCTCCGGGCTGAAATTTGATGTGTGCTTCTTGAAATAACTTTTCTAAATATACTCCCCCCCCCCCTCCACACACACACACTGAACATACTGGAATCCTTATTGGTGCAATAGCAGCAAACATTCAGTTTCAATTTTGCCTTCTCTGCTTCATTCTGGTGAGCCACGTGTGCACCTGAGCCCTGGGCGCTCCCTGTACCAGCCATGCCAAGCCCAGCATCAAAAGCTCTGCAAGTAAAAATGGGAGAACCAGCAGCGTTGCCACAGTTCCCCTTCCTGGCCCTGCCCAAGGAAAAGCAGCTGTTCTCTGGCCTCCGTGTCTCTACGCCCTTTACTTTCCCTCTTTCCCTCCATCACTTTCCTTTTGCCAACAGAGACCAATTTCTAGCTTCAGCATTTGGGAGAAGAGCCTTCAATCTCTTTCCAGACCATGAAAAGGCAGCATCTCATGCCAGCTGTGAATAAATGCATTATGGCTACGTTTGGCATCATTTCTGCCAACATCCCCACTAAAAATCTTCCTGCCAACTACAAAAATAGGCAGATGCCACATCTGTAAACAAAACTGGTCAGGACTATACAACGAGGCAGGCCTCTTCGACACAAAACGTTCTGGGGATGAAAGTGCAGAAGAGTTGGGTGAGACAAGAATGAACAAAGTGGAGAAGTGAGCGAGGCAGGACAGCCCTGGCACAGCTGCCACGAAAGCAGCCCCGGCGCAGGCAGAGGCCAAGAAGAGGCTCTCACGCCAAGGCAGGTCAATGGCTCAAGCTAAGCAAGCCTGGGCCACGGCTCACCTCGCCACTCCCGTCCTTGGCCGTCAAAAGCATCCCACTGGAATTGCCGTGGGTTCCCAAAAGGAGGGAGCCATTCTCCCCTTCTCTGGTGCAGCTTCAGCTTCGCCTGGCCACGTGGCTCAGCCTTGCGCAAGAGGACTCCGAGAGGGCCACGGATGGCCTTGCGCATCATGTGGAGTTTGAAATCAACCAAGAGTGGCTTCGTGGAACTTGTGAGCCCAGCCAGCACCAGCATGTCACGGTGATCTGCCAGACCAATCGTGGTGGCCGCAGAGCTGAGGGCTTTTGCTCTGTTCAAACCATTCCCCCAAAGCATCAACCTGTCCTCCTTTTTGTTTGGTTGGTCAAGAGTCCAGATTGGTCTGAGAAGAGAGGAACCTGCCCAAGGGCAGCTACCCCGATTCTCCCTCAGACCTTTACACCCCCAATCCAGGGGACCCGGGGCCTTTAGATGGCTTGGGTTCAAGATACCTCACACTAGCATTGCTCCCTCACCCCTTTCAAGCCCATGCCCGCCTGAGGCAATACCTGGCACAGCTGCCATGAAGCACGGACCCACGTCTCTACTTGGCCTCACCTCCACCCTCCACCCTCTTTCTCCACAGGCATTCTGCCACAGAAAAGGCTCGGGGGTGTCCCTGTGCCGCCATGCAAACCGTGCCCTAAGTCGTACCCGCTTGCCGTACCCATCCTGCCCCAGGGAGGCCTCTCAGCTCTGTGAAGCTCAAGCCAGGCGTGGGGGCCGGGTGGGGCAAGGAAGGAGGCAATCCTTCCCAGGAAAGTCAGTCCCCTCCCCGAGACAGTCTCACCGGAGAGGCCCCCTCCACTAGAAGGGAGCCCCTCCCGAGAGAAAGCCGCCTTCTCAGGGAAGCCCAGGAAGGGGGTCCTGTTCCTCGCACAGCCCACACACACCTCAGGAAGGGGCTGGCTTTCTAGACTCCTCCATCTTGCGAGGTCTTTGGAGGAGCCAATACTTGCCAAAGAGGAGAACGCAAGAGAAGAGCAGAAGGGAAATGGGGCTTCCTCCGCTGCTGCTCCCAGCTGGAGGAGAGGCAGGTGCCGGTTTCCCACCTCACTGCGGAGGAGGGCAAGAGAAAGAGTGCAAGGGACAGGAGAACAAGGTAGGAAACAGGCTCCAAAATGGTTCTGGGTAAGCAGGGGCATGGAATAAAGGCATTCCATTGAGTCTCCTTTTAACCCAGATCCTGGCGGTGGGAGGCGTGGCAGCCTTTTGGCAGCTCGCCCAGCCTCCGCCACTTTTTCCAGTCCTTTGCTGAGGCCGGGCGCCTTGCGCTCGGGAGGAGTTCGGTCAACAACTGAGCAGAGCAATCACAAAAATCGTGGCGCTGACCTATCGTTGGTGAGGGTTCGGCGAAGGCGTACCCCACGGCGGATGGCTACCAGCATGTCTTCAGCGGGCGACTCGCTGGAAGTGGCCGGAGGGGGGTTGGGGGTCTGCTCCTCAGGACCAGGGTCCGAGAACACCGTGGGGAAAGGGAACTGGCCATCTCCCAGGGCGTGAGCACTGGCCACCAGCTCGCCGATCTTTTCCACCAGGCTGTGGCGGTTGGCGGCCAGCTGTTGCTCCTCTTCTGTGGAAGGCTTCCCGGCCCCGGCATGCACTGAGATCTCCAGGGCGTTGCTGCCCCAGCTGGCATTGGGCAGGCTCAGCCTCTTGGGGGAGGCTTTGGTGAAGTCCAGGCCATGCGGCGAGCAGGCATCGTCGGCGTAGAAGACACATTCATCGCTGCCCATCCGGAGGGGGCTGGCATGACTGGGCGAGTCAGGCACAGTGGGGGTCTTGACGGGGATGATGGGGGGCCTGATGGGAATCGGACCGGCGCTGGAGACGGTTCGGCGAACTGTGGGCTTGGTGGAAGGTGTGCGACGGATGGTAGCCACGCCTGGCGTGGTCCCGCTTGGCAAGGCAGTGCCAATGGGCAGGCCGGCTGTTGAAGCTGGTCGCTTGGTCTGGATCATCCGCCGATAATTTTGAGCAATATTGCTGTTGCGAGGGATGGTTGAGGATTTGTCTAATTCATTCTGGTTGTCTCCCTCGATGTCCCCATTCACCGAATAGCAGTCGTATTCTGAACCTGAGGAAGGGACAGGCGGACGCATCAGCAGCAGGGACCAGCAACGGACCCCGAGTAAGAGGATGACCTTGGCTGAAATGGGCCATTACCAAAATGTGGCTTTAGCGCAAAACAAAACAAGGGTGAGGCGTGGGAGAGCAACACAGGCAGAGACCTACTAGGGGCGTAAGCAGAGTCACTCTTACTACGGCCAAAGTTAACAGAAGTCGTCTGAGCCTTCTGTGGAGTTAATTTCTGTTTCCTGGCTCTGAGGGATCAGCCAGAGGGGCCCCACCGCTGCCATCGGCTGAAGCTTCTCCAGGGCCTCCTACCTTGAGAGGGAATGGTGTCCTCCGAGCAGGATGGGGTGGTGTTCTGTGTGCTGTAGCCACTGGAGAACTGCAGGCTATCCCGGCTGCTCTTCTGGTGCTCCAGGCTCAGGCCGTGGGTCAGCACCATGGCCAGGTCACTGGCTGCGGGAGACACCTCCTCCCCGTGCTGCTGAGGAGGGGAAAGAAGCTCAGGGTCAGTGGGAGGGAGGGAGGGAGGGAGGGAGCAGCAGCGTCCCAAGCCCCCCCAGCTCCAAGCAGGGCTCCTATGCTCAGGATGGGCCCCTGACTGGCTCCACCCTGAGCACCTGGCCTGGGCAGCAGGGAGGAGGGGGCTGCAACCAGCAAGGCTTCTGAGGTGGGACAGAGGCCAGAAAGACAAGCGCAGTTAGCATGATGCTCCTTCTCTCTCTCCCTGGCTACTTCCACCCTGACTCACAGCTTCAGGAACACCTGCCAGGGCCTTCCTGGGGTCTTTTATCTGGGGAGCAGGATTAAATGGGGGAGCCCTCTCCTGCACTTCAGCTCCAGCTCATCCTTGGAAATCCCCCAGGCAAACCCTTTGGAAACTGGGCCATTGAAGGGAAAGCAGGGAGAACCCTCCCCAGGGCCCCCCCCCCCGCCAG
>JANHFK010005258.1:28378-45108 GCA_036250565.1 Sibynophis collaris | reverse complement strand
TTAATTATGACTGTAAGCCGCCCTGAGTCCCGCAAGGGAGAAGGGCGGGGTATAAATTTAATAAATTAATTAATTAAATTAAATTAATAAGAAATAATTTTCCTTTTTTCTTCTGTTAGTTTCTAAATTATGGATTATAATAAAGTATATAAACATTGTATAATATATAAATCTGTTCTAAGCTAAGCAGTTTTGGAAATAAATGGTTATTTATTTAGATTAAGTACAAGGTTACTCTGAGATAAAATATTCCTGTAAAACTTACATTTTGTCAGATTCAGGAAGTCAGAATGTTATATAATAGTTATAAAAATGAATTCAGGTATCACATTTATCTAATATGAATCATCAATAATGCTACTGAGAATTTGATGAATTCCAACACATGGAATTGATGCAAAGCCTCATCATTTGTAATAAAGATTTTTACTCTCTTTTCTTGGGGAAAATTGTTTCTGAAATTGAAAGTGCAGTGTTCCAAAACAGGCCTAGGGGATGCCCAAAGGTGGGAAAAACAGAATAGTGTGAATCATGTTAATACTTTTCAAAAAAGACCTGTAAGATAAACAACAGATTTGCTGTTTTTCATGGTTGTGATCTTTTATAGGACAGTCCAGCTGCCATCTTCTGAGGTGACAAAAATATTTTATCACATTCTGCCTTAACTTGATTACTGCATCTATTTAAAAATGAGCATAAGTAAAAGTATAATAGTTAGAAACCAATCCTTCAGCTACTATTTTAGGAAAGTCAGATAAATTTTAAAAGATTGCTTTTACAAAATGTTCCAGAAGATAGAAATTAGGAGGGAACTTTCCCAAGACCCATTTTTTAAAATGATACTAGATTACCCTGATGATTGTTCCACTGATTGTTTTCAAGAAGGCAATTTAATCATTACAAATACTATGATTTCACTGCTCTAGTCAAATCTTTTTTGCTTTACTAGCATGATGTGTAGTTTTCCAGCTGCCCTAAGAAAAGGAAGTAAGCAACTAACGCTCACATTTAAAATAGAGTTGAACTGCTTTTCATTTATTTTCCTCCCCTTTGAGATGCCAAAAGCAATTTCCTTTTAAAGTTGACTTCCTTTCTGGAAATGATTTTCCCCGTTTTATTTCTTTCACTGGCCATTGCACTGAAGCAGATCTTCTGACTGTAAGTAATCATGCTGAAGTTTTGCTCTAACTTTATTTTGTTTCTTTTCTTTTTTTCTCATCATTATCAGCCAGCCAAGAGAGACAGACAAAGCACTCATTGGTGCCCTCTGCAACAGAACACTATTAGGGGGCTGGCTGTAAATTGACGTGGCATGGAAAATCTCTGCTCACTTTGTAGCAGTTTGTATTTTTTTGAAAGAGGAGTAGTACTCCTGCTGAATTTGTTGCCTGGTATCCTTAAGAGCGGTTGTGCCTTGCTGTAAATATGGAGAGAAAATTTCTCTTTTTTCTAACTTGGGAGCAGAAGATTGGTTTCTGTTTGGATGTTTGGTTAACAGCAATAAAGAAGATCTAAAACAGATTGCTTGTTTTTAACCCGTCTTGTGAGAGAAGCTGATTTTGTGCCTACGGAGTTTCTTCCTTAGCTTCTCCTTACTTTTCTCCTTTTACCCATCCGCCAGGTCTTAAGATGGGGTGTGGGCTGAGAAAGCTAGAAGATCCAGATGACAGCAGTCCTGGAAAAATATTTTCAACACTGAAGAGACCGCAAGTGGAAACAAAAACAGACTTTGCTTATGAGTACATATTGCTGGATTTTACATTAGAAGGTATGTATGAAGTGTTTTAACCTTTCAGAAGAACATACTGTATAAGCCAAATGTGATTTCTTATGGTTAGATACAGAAAAAAAAGTTTGATTCATTTTCCCCTACTGCTTATTAGATTAAGGATTTAGAAATGACTATTAAAACATTTCTCTGCCTGTACTTGTCATACCTGAGTATCTCTGAAGAAATATATCACTTTTGAAGACCTTCAGGATTAAGCTGGAGCTATTAATAGTAAGTAGGACATTGAAGATATCAAATACAAATATAGTTGAATGTACTCTTCTTTGTTTTATACTGTTCATGGACATCTGTGCGATTAGAAACAGACTACCCTGTAGGGCTACTTCCTTCTTTTGTAGGGTGTCTTGTTTCTAACCAACTCCATGTCCCAGAAAGTTGAAAAAATAAACAAACAGTCCCAGATGGCTTCCAACTAAGAACAGGCAGCTCTGTTCTACAAAACCTGCTTCTGGAAATTTTTTGAAGAAGTTTTCATAAAGTTATTTGGGTTTGTACACCAGGGTTTTTTTGTAGAATTTAGAGGAATTAATCCCAAACACAACTTGCATATTACAGTCAGCGTCAACATGGTCATAGTTATAATTTAAATAGAATGATTTTATAATGTATAGGATGCATAATGAAGCATTAAATAGTACCATTGAACTATATGTTAGCTTTTTAACATTTTTATTTTATTTTGGATGAAACAGCTTTTGTTCATTATGAGGAGAAAAAATAGTAACAAATACTCTTGAGTTTCATGTTTGATTGCCTAAAATTAAATGAAACTATATTAGTTATAACTGCATTTGGCTTTTGATATAAATCACACTATTTGTTTTATTTTAATGGGTGCTACAGTAGATTTAAATACGTATATTTTCAGGATTATAAAAATACTTTAATGGAGATTATTTCTTGTAAAAAATAATCATATTTCTAACAATTCAAATAACTGTTAGCAATTTTATGCAGTTACTTTGGTAACTGAGGTGATGAGAGAGAGAGAGAGAGAGAGAGATGACATTGCCATTTTTCAATAACATATTATAATGAAATAGGCAATTGGAACCAAATCTTGTCCTTCTACTACTTGGAAGGCTCTTTCCATTTCTGGCAACTAGTCAAAACTTAATGGAGACTCCTATTGGGGCAAACATGGAGGCAATGAAATCCAGTAGTAGAACCCGAGATGGTTACCGTAAGTATGAAGACTCCAGAAACAACATGAGACTAAAACCAATTGTTGGGGTTGCGTTTTTTTCCTCTTTCCTTCATATTTTATAGATGGTGGTGGTAAAACTTAACAAAACTGCAATTATTTGCCAGCTTCTTTATTTTAGAATACCTCTGAGTCTTGCTATACATTATTGGTTATACTGAGAGGTGAAAATATTCTGCCATTTATAGATGCAAGCTTCCTATTAAGCACAGAATCAGAGTATGCTTTCTTTTTAGTTGTTGCTTTTTTTAAAGCAAGTTCCTATATCACATTATTACAAGGCTTGAAAATAGTTGGACAGTGACTGGTGTCAAAAGCAGAACTACATATGTGGTAAGGCTCCGGTGTCTACTCAAACTCCTTGAGTGTATATAATAGAAACAAATACCTAATTCAGATGTGCAATATATAGAGACCAAAATCTATTGTGATATAAATTTCCATTTTAAAAATCACTTAATAATTTAATAACCCTGTGTTAGTATTGCAACCATAACAAATTTAACTTTCTCCCTGTACCTGTTATTATAACTATTAACGGTTCGACACTTAAGTCCCTATATTCTGTTACTGCTATAGTAATAGAAGCCACATGCAATGGTGTGTTTTTTAAAGTAGTTTTTTCTTAGTAAATTGATTGATTAATTGAAATATTGCTTCTTTTCTCTTACAACAGCTCTCTGAAATTATTTGTTAAGTTATTTTCTGAAATTTCTATTTTTCTTGGATTTGGCTTCTCTTCTTGGCAATGTAGAATCCTGTGTGACCCTGCTATGTGTATATACTCTTAGCATCCAATCCTGACTTCCCACATATCCCTCCCAGGAGCACTACTACTACCACTATGATGATACAGGGCAGCAGGACTTTGAGGGGCGGGTAGTCTTAGTAAATATCTGAAGTGAATAGTTAGTGAACAGTGGACCTCTCTAGTGATAATGTATTACTACTGTACAACTGTACAACTGAATCTTTATAAAAAGTTATTTTAAATGTTTGAATCCTATATCAAGTGTTTCTGGTTGTTTTAATCCTTTTAGTTATCTCAAATCGAGAAATCATCAAAATATGCTCTGTTTTGGATATTGCAAAGAATGTGGAGGAGTATTATAATAAAGGATATGTGGTAGTAGCTATTCACCCTGTTTTACTGTCATCTGGACAAAGAAGGCATTTTCCAGCAAGTCACATCTATCGAGTTGTGCTTGTGCGTCTCAAATTCAGGTATGCCATACAAGAAATGCTTAAATTCCAGTAAGCTTTTTATTGAGTGAAGTTCCTCCATCAAAAAAATTGTTCCCTGCTTTAAGACTAAAACCATTATTATGACAACCACATCATAACTTTGTTGCATCTTAGAACCAATCTCTGCATCTGAGGAAGTTACATCCAGCCCTTGAAAGTTTATGCAAAAACTACATTCGATAGTCTTTAGCTATTCGATAGTTGTGACCAACAATGTGACTTTCCAGCTATATTTCTGAGATTCTTAAATTAAATCTCCAGTGAAGAATTGCTTAAAACTGAAGCTGAATTTAAACATAGTACACACAGAACATTAGGTACTGATAGGAAAGCAAGCTAGACAAATAGGCTTTGTGAAATCAATTTTAAGTATCTTTTTATATATTCTTATATACTTGGTGGATATCAGTTCATATATTTGTATATTTTTACTTAACTAAAATTTCTGTTGTAGGAAATTGGGCATTATTTTACTTGTCCAAGGCTGCATTCTCTGATGTCAGTGTGTTTGGGTCCCAGTTGTTGGCTTCTTCTAAAACTATGTCAAAAACCTGAGCCAAACGTGGCTATAACCATCTTGAGAAACATCTTTGTGTTTCTTGTCTTCTTGCTGACAAGCCTCTTTTCTGTCTCTGATTCATTTTTTAACAACCTCTTTGTTTCTTTTTTACTCTCTCCTCATCCTGCAGACTATTGGGGGAGAGGTTGATTACTCTTGAAAGCATGATCAGAACTGCAAGTTGCCCTTTATAGGGTTATTATATTTGTTTATTATACTTTTACCCCACTTTTATTACTTTTATAAATAACTCAAGGCAGCAAACATACACAATATTCCTTTCTCCTCATATATTTTCTCAGTATAAGAACCATAGCATGCTTAAATAGGAGGAAATTATTCCAGAAACAGAACAAATATTGCAAGAAAACACCTTACATGACCTTAATATATATTTGTAACTAAAACTAACATAATAAACTTATCTTTATTATTGGCATATTAATATTAATATCATAATATATAACAAAAGGACCTCAGGTATGTATGTATTCTTAATGTATTCTTCTTGACAGCTAATTACAATTAATTTTAACTTATTGAACTCCTTCAGGTTCAGCTCTTGAAACTCTTCTGAAATATTTCAACAGAGATAAAAACTGTATTTGTGTGTGTTACATTACCTTAAATTTGAGTGTGAGATGTTAAGTATTGTTAAAGCTCAAGATAATGAATATACTAAGCTCTACTTAAACCTTAAAATGTTAACTTAAAGCATTTCACAGGACAAAAGTTTCCAGTCCTGTCCTTTCCACAGCTATCTGCACTTCATAAACAATGTGGGACAAGACAGTAACATTTCCTTACTGTTAGCTTCATAAGATGAAACATCCTAAGCTTTAAATCTTTAAATCTAACTAGTTGTTAGAAAATAGTTACCTTCTGACTTAGCAGTCAGTCATTTATTGCTGGTGTCATTTTGGTGAACCTGAAATAACAACAGTTGTTTGTCATGATGAAAACTCTTTTTGCAACCATCTTGTCTGGAGCTGCAAGTGAAGTACTTTTTTTAAGGCAAAGTTAAAGGATAGATTGAAATTATCCCATTCATTATCTCAGTTGGACTCACTTTTCACATTCATTGAGCAGAACTCTATAAATCTTTTATGTTGCTGCATCACCTGGGGTTCCTCTGAAAACGAATGAGGATTCTCCAAGCTCCACAAGCATAACAAAACTGCACAGGTCCTACTATTGTCATCCTCTTGTTACAAGTGGTAATGGCCTCAGTAAAACCAGAAGCCTAAGAATAACCCCAAGTTTCCTTTTGGATGGAATGCAAAAGAATCCATCAGATGCCTGGACTGGACCAATCAAATAGGTCCTACCTCCCTGCTCCAAGGTCAAGGGAGTGATCTGTCCAAGACAAGGGAGTGGTGGTTATTTGCCACAGTTCTGAAATAAAAAGCAGGTATAATATGTAACACCCACCCCCATTCCCCACATACAAACATGTGAGTCAGGCCAGAGATAACTTAGTCAAGTTGATGATCAGCTTGGTGAACATAAACTCCTGAGTTGCTTCCAAATTCACACTTAGGGATGATAGTTTCAAGTCTCTCAGAACAATAAGCCTGGTGTACTCCACCACAAACCCAGCCCCAGATTTAAATTACTTAACTAGGGAGGCCACTCCAGATTTCTCTGCTGCAGTTCCGGATGTCTTGGCAACCAAAGACCTCCAATAACTTTCAAGCCACCAGACAGGCCTACCTCCCCCATACTCTGCTTAATTTGGGCTAACTTGGGGAGGTTCTGCTTCATGGTGTCTAAGAACTGGCTGTCATAGCTCTGTCCTATTCCCAACTTAACCAAACAGTTTGCACCAAAAACTCCAAACTCTAACCCTCAACAACATTCTTAATATGCAAAAATTCCTGCATACCTTGCACATGCATGCAGCCCTGACCACAGAGCCATTACAAAAAAGTAATACATTTGTAGCTCAAATTAAGCCTCTCAAATCTTACCCTCACCAGGTCTGCATTACAGTTAAAATACCATCAATAAAACTTCTTAAATATCTGAAGGAAGTTTGCTTTTTAACTCATATATTTATACTTGCATATTTCAACAGAAAAATATTTAGTATTTTAAATGAAATGTAAATAAGGTTGCTCAATGGGTAATTCAGTTCTGTTCCAAGCAACATGTTTGGGCAAAAGAATCAAGAATAACGGAAGAGCTACCCAAACAAGATAGTTGCCAACATTCAATTTATAATTTTGGGGAATGAAAAAAGTGTTGCTTGCTGGTATTTTGCACAAAATAGGTCAAATTTCAACAAAGGTTGCTTTCTTTCTGCATTTTAGCCACAAGAATCCACCAATAAGAGAATCAAGACCCAGGCTTGTGATTGAAGAGTGTCCTTTAACGTATGAAAAACTAACAAACGAGGCAGTTAAGGAAGTGTTAGAGAAGGTATGATCATCTTCACTGAATATTTTACTTTTCCTTTAACTATAATCCTACTCTGAGAACTCAGATAATGTTTACGAACAAAAGCATACATATCTAATACCAAACTTTGTCTTGATGCTAACGTAACTACTTTCTGGATCTTCTGTTTCAATCACTTCTCATAATTCCACATTTCCAAGAGGTTGAATGGGCAGCACTGCAGTTCTGTGGCATCACCAATACTATAAAGCAACCTCCTGAAGGGCATCAGGTTGGCCCCCCTTGTCAGTTTTCTAGAAGCCTAAATACTGGGTTGCTTTGGAGGGGCTTTCTTTGAGCCTTTTCCTGATGCTATCTTGCTTTTCGGGTTTTGTGTGGGTGTGGGTAGGTATATGTGTGTTCCCTTTTGTTTTTATGCAGAGCTAACCTGTTGACTGGCTTTATTGTTATGACTATTTGATTGGTTTTAAATTCACACAATTATTTTAACTGTTATGTAACCTGCAGACACTGATAATCATTTGATTGCAGCAGGGGAGAAGCACTACAAATAATGCTAGCGCTCCATTTACAGACTCCTGCAATTGAGTTCTCCCATAACTCTTCCCGTTCCCTGTTGATTCTGTTGAGTCAAAGATGGGTAGTTGAACAAAACAGTGGTGGCAGCAGCTATGGAAAATGTTTTTACATCCATTTCTTTGTGTTGTCCTGCTTTACACAGAAATCTGATTTCTAAATTAAGAAGAGAAAAATATGCTAGGATTTCTTCAGAAGAATTCCAGGGCCTTATTGATGAAATATTATACTGAATCATATATTTAGTTCTGTATGATAACTGAATCCCTCAACTGTTCAGTAAAGCTTGCAGAATGCAGCCTTGAAATATTCCATGTTGACATTCCATGATGAAAAGTTGAATATCATTTTGAATGAAATGTTAAATGACAACCAGTTTGGTCTAGTGCCATGATGGTGAACCTACAGCACGCCCAAAGTGGCACGCAAAGCCATGTTGCCTGGCACGTGCGATGTTGCCCGTTCTTCTTCTGGGTTTCTGGCGCGCATGCGCTCGTGACGATCAGTTGGCCTTTGTGCATGTGGCAGTACCGGAAACCGGAAGAGCTGGTCTGTTAGCCGGGAATGGGGCTTCCTCGAACTTCGGAATTGGGAGTGTCCAGAAAGAAGGAGCACCAATGGGAATTCTCCCTTCTGCAATGTCATTGATCTCCGGGCAGAGTCTCACTTGACTTCACCCTTGACTTCACCCATTGGAGGAGAGATTTCCGCCCAGAGAAGAAGCCCAGCATGGTTATTCAGGCCAAGATCCCCCCTCTACTTTCTCCGCTTCTCTCAGAACTGTCTCTCCTCCTTCAGGTGAAATCCCAAAGGACTCTGCCTGGAGACTGATTACGTTCAAGCAGGGAGAATTCTTATTCATGCTGTCTCTCATTCTGGCCCCTCCCATCTCAAAAGTCTGAGATAAACACTTTCCCCCCAATACAGAACTGCAGATTCCTTCTCTGGGGCTGGAAGCATCTGGCCGGACATGTATGCACATGCGAGCAGCCAGCTGATTGGCATGGGCATATGCGCAACAGTAACTGGAAGAGTTGCTGGCCGGCGCGCATGTGTGCATCGGAAACCAGAAATACCTTATCCGGTGCACGCATGATCCCTGGGCAGCTCCTTTTCCTGGTTGTGACCCTGACAAGCACACACGCAAAGTGCGCCTTTTTCGGCACTCGGTGCCAAAAAGGCTCACCATCACTGGTCTAGTGCTAAGGCACCAGGCTAGAAAACGGGAGATTGTTAGTGGGCTAGTCACTCTCTTGCACCACAATTCACCTCACATAATTATTGTTGTGGGGAAAATAGGAGTAAGGAATATTAGGTATGTTTGCCACCTTGAAATATTTCTAAAAATAATAAAGATGGAATATACACAAACAAATAATTCCAGAACATCAGCATTTATTAAACCTTTGCATTGATGTTTAAGACATTTCAAGTATGTTTTAAGAGCTAATGAAAAAGGAGTTAAGGCATCAGGCTAGAAACTGGGAGACTGTGAATTCTAGTCCTGAGTTAAGCAAGAAGCTAGCTGGGTGTCCTTGGGCCAGCCCTTCTCTGTTGAGTCTAGGAAAGAGAGAATGGCAAGCCAACTCTGAAATCTTGCAAGTAAACTATGGGGATTTGTGCAGGCTCTTGTCAGGATTCAACACTGAGTCAAAGGCACAAATAAATAACATTTTAAAAATCCCTTTACATATCATGGATTTTTACCCAGATACAAATCGTGCTCTTTGTAAAACTGAAGATACATGTTTTACAGTCAGTTGAAATTCTTGAATAGGTGGCTGTTTCATAATATTCATAGTAAAATATATATGCTATTTTTATATATCAATGAATATTTCTCTCTGTGTATTCATGTAAAACCATCATAAATAAACTGGCTATACTCCTTCTTAGTGAATAATATGCATATCCAACCCACTGAATTAGTATTGTCTTTTTGAAAAATATAGATCAATGATGCTGCTAAAAGAGGAATGAGGTTTGTTGGGTTTATAACCCAGTCTTGCTCTCAATCTAAAATCTGCAATGGTACAAACCTGGGCGAAGATCTGGAGTCTGACTCGACACTATGCAGAAGGAACAGAGAGCAGAGGAGCCAAGATTCAGAGGAAAATGTTAGAATCTGGAATGAAGGCATAGTGAGTGGTCAATCCTCTGAGAGTGGAATACAGGAAGAAATTCAGCCGGACATCAGGCTAGCGCAAAAGACTGATTTTCAAGATGGAAGAGAAGGCTGTCCCAGCCCAAATAAATTAAAGGAAAAAGAAGGTATTTAAACACTTCATCTATATAGTCTATAAGCACTATGTAGCTATCTCAAACTATAGAAGAATCCATTTTTAAGAACAATAGTTTAAGAGAAGGATTATCAACCATATCTGAAGGCGTTCTTAAACCTTTCTCATGCATCCCTGTGTTTATCGGCTCTTTTTTCAGCAAGAACAAACTATCCAAATTGAAAAATGTATTGCCTCTACTTTTTTTAACAGTTATTTTCAATCTGGAAAATTACAACAGAACAAAACATGCCATCATATGCATTATCCTTTCCATTCTTAGTGTCTTTAGGATAAAAACTGGCTGAACAAATATTCTTTCAAATGTTAACTGATATGGAGCATCAAATGGAAGTCAACAATTATCACAGAGCTCAGAACTTAGGTTGCCAAGGATATTTAGGAATATTTAAATATTCTTACCTTTCCTAAGTTGTGAAAAACTTCTTTAAGGCAGATACAGCATCCTTCCCTCCAAAACCCCACAAGCCGAACGCACTGCTTCTGCAAACCTGAGCAGATAGAAACTGTACACCATGTTAATATATTATAACCTCCATGGGATACTCAAAAGAATTATATCTAACCTCGTAAATCTCCTTCTTTCAGACTGTTTAGTAAATAATAACAAATAAACGAAACCATGGATCTCCCATATTGTAACTAAATTTGTGTGACTGCCATGAAAATCGGACAATAGGTGATGCAAAACTGAACACTATTGTTTTTCATTATGTTTTTGTGTCATCTGCTGATTGTTGATCAAAATAAAGAAAATTTAACTGAGTAACTTAGAGAAAATTGTCACTGAGTTTATTAGAAAAAAATAGCATGGTAGCACCCAGCCTTAAATCCCTCACAAATTTTAAAACAAAGATCACCATGCTATAAAAGATGAATTCTGAGCGGAGAGAGAGAGTTGAATAATGTGAATCATAAAAAGAAGTAGCAAACAGTTGAATGGGAGTAGGTGGAAGAGGAGGATGAACTTAGTTCAAGAAGAATGGACTTTAGAGAGAAATATCAGTGTCATGTGGATAATTTGGCTGAGAATATTGGGATGTAAGGTTGCCAAATTTAGTTTGCAAACTGGCAATCCAAGTGAGATGTCCACAGCATAGTTACAGCTGCAAGATTATTGGTGAGATGCATGATGGTAGCTGCAGTAGATGAGCCAATTAAAATTTAAGAATGGAAGTGTAGGTGTTAGATGCTAGAAAAAGACTGAGAAAGAAAAATCCTGTCAATACAATACAAAAAGAGAAGAAAAACATTTTGCAAATCACAATGTAAATTGGAAGAGGAAACTATGTTGTCTACAGAGAAAATGAAGAGTTTGGATTTAAACCCCTGAATTAAGATGGCTCTCATAGTAGGATTTTCTAACATTTTAGCTTACATATTGAAGGATTAAAATAATATTCAAATGTCATACTGGATTTTTATCCAGATGGATTTTAATTTGTATTCTTAATGCAAAATGCAATTTTGTAAATTTAAAAGAAAATCTGTAAATATAATCCCATTGATATTTTTACAATGCATAATACCCTAATATCTTTATTTCATTTTTTCCCCTCAGACACCAAACTATATACAGTTTTCAATGTCTTTGAAGATGATTCCATCAGTTGGACCTATCATGACGGTATTTTGTCTCTAAAAGTGTCACGGAAAGGACCTGTGATTAGTACATTGGATGCTGATTGGTTAGATTTAACCACATTTTATTACAAACAAGGGTTGTCATTAATTGACTCCTTTGTGTGTTGGGAAGCCTCTAAAGGTAAGGATAATGATACTCTTTTTCATACCTAAAAATAAGGATATTCGCAAAATTCATTCAGAAAATTCAAAACAGTACAAAAAGAGTGTGTGCAAGTTTTAAAATAGGCTGCAGAGTAAATAAAGACAGTGGTCTGTTTGATTCGGGCTAGTTAAAGCTTTTAGATAAGGCTTGCATCTGTCACCCACCCACAGTTATAGATACTACATTTATCTCACAGTATACTATTAAAAGATCACCAGAGGGAAGGGAGAAGCAATGAAGATCCCCTACCAGCTGTTGTCTATGCGTATCACTTGTTTCTCACTGTAGAGAACCAACTGTTTTGAGCAGAATGGCTGGGGGAGGGGAAGTCTCACTTCCTTTCCTCCCACCAAGAGAGAGTCAAAGAGAGAAAGAGGGATTATTCACCCTTAATTTAGGAGTGAAAAATAAGAACTACCAATAGCTGGGCAGAAGAAAGCTATAAAGAGGCTTGGAGAAGATTAAGCAGTTTTTCAAACTTCCAATTTGTTCTTTGTAGGAGAGGTCAAGTTCCCAGATTGATCTGGCTTTCCACTTCGAAGTGAATTGCTTAAAAAGATAACCAGAAATAAAAACCTAAACCTGAAATGTTTGCTGTCATGGAAAATTTGTGTTAAAAAAAAAAGAGATATATGATGAACTCCCTATTACATACATCACATACGTATTACATACATACATAGAGCAGCTGGCTTACCCATTTTTAAGTGGTTTCTACAGGAAGAATTAAACATGAAAAAAAAACCCCAATGTCATTTTTTTTAATGTTAGCCACCAGAAAAAAGAAACATGTATATTCAAATTTTACTCTTATTTATATCTAAAGTATTTAGTTTCTAAAATTTAATTGAATTTCTTATTAAAGGCTATACTAGACAAGTGATTTAAGAAATAAACTAATACATAATTCTCACAGATGCAGACGAGGACTGTGAATTCTTAACATATGCAATCTCCTTTTAAACTGAATTTTTAAAATGTAATCTTTCTAAAAGTAAAATAAACAGCAGATGACTTGCTTGAAGCAAGTAAGAAGGTTGACCTAGAATTTGCTTTGCTGTTGTACATTATTTGCCATTTTATTTGTAAAAAAATGAAGATGTCAGATTCATTTTGTGCTTAATAAATGTACTGCATTTTCTTTTTATATTACATCTACCAAATCAAAATTTAAATTGAATATAGCTGAAAATAGGACAACCAGATCTGGAGAGGGTAGTGGTGGAATCAAAACAGCTTCTTGATGGCAACAAGGAGTCTTTAACATCCAAGATTTAGTAGCCCTAATTATTATTTAGAAATGTATAATTCAAGCATAGATAACTTCAGCCTAGTCTGAAAAGTTTTTGCAGAAGATTAGACACTTGTATATTATTCGAGCATGGTGTTAGTAATGAAAGCGTAATGTGTCAAAAAGACAACTTGGGGGGGGGGAAGTAATGGCTGAATGCACTTTGGGCTCTGACCTGATTTCTGCCCGTTCCAACCAGTGGTGGGTTTCTACCGGTTTGTTCTGTATCCTGCAAACCAGTAGTAGCGGTGGCAGGAGGCTCCACCCGCCCGGACATCATCACAGACTCTCTGCGCATGCTCCCTATGCGAACCAGTAGCGAAGATAAGTGGAACCCACCACTGGTTCCAACCTTACTCATCATAGGAACCCAAGATATGTGGCATTTGACAGGAAAAAAACTTAACCACCCACAGTCACTTAGAAAGTAAGATGGGCAGTGTCTAAACTGGCATAAATAAGTAAGTAATATAAATTTACCAAATCCTGTTCATTGACAATCACATCAGAATGATCATGTGTGAGACAGAAAAGGAAAGCATACCTCTCTTAACACATAAGTGTAGGATTATAAAGTTTAGATATTTTCTAAATGACTATTATTTACTACTTTTCCTTTTTTTTTTTTCTCTAGCTGACTTTGGGCTCAAATCATTAGAAGGGTTATTTATATATGAAGAAGAACCGGGGTTTCCAGGTTCAGAGAGGAAGGGAAATGATGCTATTGTTGTAGAACAATGGACTGTCATTGAGGTAATTCCCTGTTTTTGTTTTTAACAATTTAAGTTACTCTTCCTGATTAATTTCAAGGGTTGTAAACTCAGTGTACAATTAGAAAAATAATCAATATGTGAGTGAGTTTGTAATGTCTTGTAATTTTAAACGTATTTGAAGTTTCAGCAGAAAATAACTCACAGTTCAATTATCATTTTAGATAATCATTCCTTGTATATATCTTTGTTTTCTAGTGTCCATAAAGGCCAAAACTTTACAGCCACAACTAAAAAGTTGTTGATGACAGGCAGTCATTAAAGATAATGTTCTGTTTACATTTTTTAAATCCTCAAAGAAATGAATATCAAGAGTTTGCAATAACAAACAAATAAATGAAATCTTCAATTTAAGAAATGAAACAGGTGATTCTGTTAAAGTTGAATTAAATTCAAATGGGATTTTTCAAACTCAAAAATAGACTTATATATGAGAAGTTGCACTTTCCTGGAAGTGATGACAATTACAGTCTAAAATACCGTACAATATTATCTAACACTTTTGCACCCTGGAGTTTGCCTTTTATATAAATGGTGGGGTGAATTGGAGGGAGAAACAAAAGGAATCACAAGGATAAATTTGGAAGTGTGAAACAATTGTCATTTTCCTTCTCTTATACTAGAAAGTCATAGCACTAGAATTAGTGCATTGGCTTTTGGACACAAAAACAAATTCCAGAACTTAAAGTGGGCAACTTGAACATTTGTTCTGGTTCAAGGGAGGTGGCCACAAAGGGTGCCCTTTATGCATGGAAGACTTCATGAAAGGATTACTTTTTTTGCCTTCATGCAGAAAGAGGAAGTTTCATCAACCAAATTCAGCCACTGGCATTCCCCACAGTTATCCCTCATAGATTTACAAAGCTGACAAGTCTCAGATGGTCATCTGTTCTTTGGCTTCCCATATCCATCTTTTCAACCATCCACTTTTTGTTAAGATGTCTGGTCCTATATTCTAGTCTCTCAATTTCTGTTCTCCTGCTATATTGTTTCTTGTTAGCAGTAAAAAGTAGCAAAGTCTGTTCTTCTACAGTAAATTTTGTTGGAAGAACTCAGATCCAGCGTATTTTGTGGGTTAAATCTAAATTACACTGAGGACTGTTAAATAGAGGGTTTACTATATTGCCATTTCTGTGTCACATATATTGAATAGTTCATTCTGAGAAGCATCCTCCACTTGGATTTGCATATTTTATATTTTGTAATGCAGGACTCTTTGTCATAAAGTTTGTCTAAAGGAGCAGTCAACAAAGCAATTACTCATTTCATAGAAGTTACCCCACAAAAAAGCTGACCAGTTCAGTTCCCCAAGTGATTCCATAAATTCCTTAAGTTGACAACTGGAATAAACGACTTTGATTAGTTTTTAATTATATCAGCAATCATTGTACCATATACATCAGAGACAAATAATGAAGTCTTTAGAACTTTTAAACTTTGATTTACCTCAGCTGATATACTTAAAGAGAAGAAAAAAGCTATGAAATAGTCCAAAACATTTAGAAGTTGCCAAACTCTTTATTATTGCTTCAAGTAACTCATACAGACAACTGTTGTAGTGTAACTTTTGGAATTCAGAAAGAGACAGGAATAAACTGAAAAAAAAAATCTATTCTAGAGAATTTGCATGTACAGATGAAGGAGAATTATACATTACTTAGTTTTTTTTCCCTTTCCCACCTTTTTTACGATAAAAAGTAGGTCCAATGGTAGTGATATGGCTGCAACAGAACAGAAGCTTCTCAGAAGTTTTTTTTTTAATACTGTTTTATATCCAATAATTATGCAGAAATGGCTTTGCATGAATTAGAGTACTTAAGAGGGAAAAATCCTCTGTATATATAAACAGATAATTTCTTTGTTCTTAGCTCATCAATTTACATACATCATTAAAGTCATAATATATATATGTACTTTTAGGTTCAATCACATTTAGAAACTAAAGAGAAGATTAGGGAGAAAGGGTTGTGAGGAACAAGAATATTTCAAGACCACACACACACAAAATCTTTTGACCCAATGTAATTTGAAATTTTTTTTGAGGCCATACCAGTAATAATAATATTTGTGTAATATAGCATAACACTTTAAAAACTATTATGCTGTTACAGAAACAAAATGATTATTTAACCAATGGAAAAGAAAATGATGTGTATCGTATCTTTTAAAATGTTTGATAAGTCATAGATGTTTAAAGTATATATTAATGCAATGTAATGTGATTTACCAGTGTGTTATAAAACTGAATAAGATTGCAACTCCAGGAATGGGATTTCATTTCTGATTAGACCAGCATTGGGTTGCTCTATCTATAGTAAATATTATAAAATCAGCTTTTGGCATGCATACCACAAATGGACAGAAGTTTTGGCTTGTGTTTTCAGGTCTACACTAAAAATAAAATGGAACTAAACTTAATGGAACTGAATTTCTTTAGGAAAAGAAATATGTAATTGTTAAATTTCTTTCTATAAACATACCAGAACAGCAATAGGAAGAAAAACACATAACTATAACAGAAAAGTATATGCATGTGCATGCATGTGCACATACTGTTCTTATTTTTTTGTATGTTAATGGTTAATAATCCTTTTTTAATATACATGGACCTTTGGGTTTTCCCTCCTTCTTCCCCACATCTTGTGGTTAGTCTGTGGAAATGCTTACCCTATTCTTACATATATATTTCTGTATCTATTTTTGTTAACAGGGCAGTGAAATCAAAACTGATTATGTTCCTTTACTGCACACTTTGGCTGAATTTGGCTGGCTTTTAACATGTGTGTTGCCTACTCCTGTCATCC
>JANHFK010005258.1:4115-20761 GCA_036250565.1 Sibynophis collaris | reverse complement strand
TTTGCCATTTCTCCAAACTGCTCAAAATTTCTGCTACCGGTTCTCCAGAACCTGTCAGAACCTGCTGGATTTCACCCGACTCCACTCCTGTGTCTTGCCCCTCATGTAAAGGGGCAAAGGGCTCATGTGGGAAAAGGGGATTCAGAGAATTCAGAGGGTTAATTGGCACTAGCAGAGATGATGTGTAATTGTACAAGTCAACTGTCTCCCTTGAATGTATTTTCTTTCATTTTCTTCCTTGAGCTTACTGCTCTACAAAATGCGATGTATTTATATATATGCCTAGATTTATATATATATAATCTAACTTCCTCTTGTTTATCCTGCAAAACCATCTGAAGCTGTTAGGCATGCCCGGGAGTCTGCAACACCTATAAGACAATATGTGAAAGAACTCCATTATTACTGAAAGCACTTCTTTTTTCCACACCATTATAAAGAGCGCATTGTGTAGAGTTATGCAATTACTAGGATGAGCTATGTGACAAATTGTTATCCATTTCCTTGTGAGATAAAAAGGACATTGAAAATGAAAGATTCAGAATACTTTGCCAAAGTGATGTCCTTGGATGATCTTTTGCCTGTTTCCTTATGCACACTGTCCATTATTCAGCTTTTTTAACAGGATGTGGTGAAACTAATAACTGTTTTATTTATGGCTTGCAGTCACGGTCTCTGTGTAAAGTCCTAAGGGTCAAGAACTGATTCACATTTTTTTTCTTACAAGGCATCTCACCGCATGTTCCTCTGTCCTCTTGTTCTGACCTAGGCTTCCCCAAACCACGAAGCAGACTCCTTATCCCGACAAAACCCTTTTTAACAAACAAACAGTGAATTCTTCTCATTCATCTTCAGCAAAGTCTTTCAAGGAAGAATTTACGGTCACAGACCTTATCTGGCTTGGAGAGCTGCTAGGCCAATATCTTCAAAACTTGGCAAAGATTCTCGGAGAGTCATAAACCAATTAGGCGAACTAATTGTCTCCGGCAAACTCCACTCTCCTTTCGCTCCTCTTTTATTCCCTCTGGGAGGGGCCATTCATCATCCACCTGTGGCCTTACTCCCAAGTCAACCCTTGTTCTTTAGCTGTTCCCTTCGTCTGGCAACTCTGTGCATGCGCACACTGGGAACAGGCTCCAGCTGTTCGTCTGCCTCAATGATGTCTGACTCTTAAGGTGGCTGATAACTGGCATTCAGCCCTGACCCCTCTCTGCCTCCGACGCACAGCCCTCATCAGAGCCTTCCTCAGACTCCAGGACTAGTCCATGTTCCTCCCCAATCTCCTCACTGTCCGAATCTTCTGCCAGCTCTGCTGGCCTGGCCGCTGGCGGGCCACACCTCTGTTCTGCCACAGCCAATCCCACCCCCTTAAATCTTTTTGGAAACCAAGTTGCCTATAGAATGAATATTGTATTTTGAGATTCGACATTGTTAGTTTATCTTATGAAAGAGAAAAGGGTCAAAGGAAATAGCCACAAAGGACTATTAATGATCAATTGCTTTCTTTGATCATTTTCTCTCTTTTCTTCCCTAATGCAGTCTTAGCAACAAGTTACTAAAAATGCCTGAAGTCTGAAAGGGTTTAAAGGGTGGGGGTGGGGAAGCAAAATACAAGTTGGTGACATATTTTCATACTTAGTCTGGACACCAAAGAAACAGAAAACTGAATATGAGAAAGTTTAACAGAATCCATTTTTAAGAGGTTGCATTTTGCAAATGCAGGGCAAGCGTGACTTAAATCCATTTCAGCAATCATTTCCCCAGGGCAGCCCCCTCCCTTCTCAAACTTCTTTTGAAAGGCTCCCCTGAAGAGGGTTTGCAAGGGCAGAAAAACAGTCTATTTCATGTTTCATGAAGGAGGCCTGAATCTCTTTAAAAAATTGCTTTCTCCTGATTTTAAAATTATATTTCTTGGGGTGGAAGCAAATGAAATTAAAACAGATGGAAGGGACAGGAAAGGTGTTCACATGCCACATTTTTGTAGACCAAATCCATTATTTCAGAAAAGAAATACATAAAGGTTTTCAGAAACTTTTATTCCTAGGATGTCTCATTGAAGTATTTTTCTAATTAGTTTTAATTTACAGCAATAGCAACAACACTTAGATATGCTTCATAGTGTTTTACAGCACTCTCTGGAAGTTTACAATGTCAGCAATTGGCCCAAATAATGTGGGCCCTCATTTTACAACCTCGGAAGGATGGAAGGTTGCAAAACCTTGAGCCGGTCAGGATCAACCTCCTGGCAGTGGAATGCAGTTAGCCTGTAATAATGCATTCTAACCACTGCACCACCATGGTTCTAAACAGACTAAGGTTTTGATTTGCTGAGCAATATCCCATTGCAATTGTCTCAATTGTCAGTGCTGAGACTAAATTTTACAATATTTGGACTGATATGATACACTAAGCCCGTGATGGCGAACCTATGGCATGCATGGCACAGGTGGTACGCGGAGCCATATCGGTGGGCATGCAAACCTTGGCCCAGCTCAGTTGCAGCGTGCATGTGTGCACTGCCTAGCTCATTTTCCGGCCTTTGGGGAAAATAATGGGCCTACCAAAAGTCAGCAAACAGGTGGTTTCTAGCCTCCATAGAGCCTCTGGAGGGGTCTGGAAGGCCGTTTTCGCCCTTCCCAGACTCCTAGAAAGGCTCTGGAGCTTGGGGAGGGCAAAAAAATGGAACATCCGGTCCCACCGGAAGTCGGCTAATGGGCAGTTTCTGGCCTCTGGAGGGCCTCCAGGGGGGTCGGGAAGGTCGTTTTCGCTCTCCCCAGACTCCTAGAAAGGCTCTGGAGCATGGGAGGGGGAGAAAAACGGGCCTACTGGGCCCACCTTGCCATTGCATGCCAAAAGCAGGGGGAGCGCAGGCGTCACGAGCGTATGCGCGGGAGGCAGGGCACATTGAATTATGGGTATGGGCATGCACATGCGACCTCCCCTCCTCCCCCACTTTTGGCACGCGATGGCAAAAAGGTTAGTCATCACTGCACTAAGCATACAGTAACCACTGTAAAAAAATTGCTACTTGATTAAAACAAGTTTATACATCTATAATATTATACTACTCATTTAATATATTAATTGATAAGCTTTTTCTTACAGAAATATTTGCTTCTAAATCACTGAATTAACTGTATTATGAGAGTAACAGGAGATTAAAGAAGGACCATTAAAAACATTTGGCCAAGAAATTTGGGGATCAGTATTTCAGTTCAGTTAGTAATACTAAATATACAAAATAGTGGCCTTTGGGAACTGTATCTTAAAAGCTAAAAGGTTAAAAAAAATTCTCCATAAGACTAGGAATCAAACATTTAAACTAAACAACGTAAGTGCATTCCTGTTTCGATGCATCAAACTTTTAATTTATCATTTTAGATTTAAATTGTTTGAAGGTATAATCATCAAAGTTGCTATTTTGCTCTTAAAAATATCTATGTCTGTGTATAATTATGCTGTTCAATTATAAATCACAGGTTCAAATTCAATTCAAAGACATTTTCCAATTCAGACTTTATGCAAAAAAAGGGGGGAGTGATTTGCTAAAATAACCTGGATCAGACCCTAAATAGCATCAACCCTGATTTAAACTTGGATGGGATGAGAGATTATTAGGGAATCCCAACGCTGTATCCTAAACAGAAGTTGAAGAACATCCCACAAAAGCCGGTAACGTCGGTAATAAAGTAGTATGGACATGAAGTCACTAGGAATCAAGTTCACTATGAAAGAATTGTTATACTGTATACTAACACTGGAAGCTTAATTCCGAGTTTTATTTAAAAATCCTTCTAATAAGTTACCTCTTGGCAATTACTATTGTTAGGTCAAAATGAGAACAAGGGTTGTTTAATGTATACAAAACAGGACTAGGTTAAGGATCCAATAGCACTTGGGTTTCTATGCAGGAGTACCAGATTTATAGCCTGTTGAATTCCAACTACAGGATAGGAATGCTGGGCAGACATTGGCAGAATCCTCTCTATTCAACATCTAAAATCTTTTCAATCTCCTGGGAACTTGGCAGGACTCTGTGCTGGCTATACATAATTATGAAGACAGGGATAAGGAACTACATTTCATAATTGGATTTGGTTGTAGAAATACACAATAGATGTCAAAGCTTGCTTTGTAAAAACAGCCAGTGTGTGGGGGGAAAAAAAATCTAAATTCAGCTTCCACCCAGCCATTCTAAAATCCCAGTTTATATTCAGAATGATCCCTGTCTATATCAACTATAAATTAAGTTCTTTTTTATTTCAGAAAAAAACTACTAAGCAATTTGGAGAAGAAAAGTTGAACGTAAGAAGTGGAAAAGTTGAATCAGACACAGCTACTTCCCAGCCTGTCCAGCACATGCAACCTACAGAGGAATTCCATATAGCACCTTCTCCACAGTGTTGGCCCAAGGATGAATCTGCCCAGTATGGAAGCTTCCCTGCATTCAAGAGCAGCGATGGCATGCTTAGAGAACTGGAGGAAGGACAGTTTGACCAAGAAGATGGAGTCACTCAGGTTACTTGTATGTGACCAGAAAATTACTAAGAGGAACCTATAGGTATTTTTAATGTAA
This sequence comes from Sibynophis collaris, assembly GCA_036250565.1. Taxonomy (NCBI): domain Eukaryota; kingdom Metazoa; phylum Chordata; class Lepidosauria; order Squamata; family Sibynophiidae; genus Sibynophis; species Sibynophis collaris. Next base: position 16,185 of record JANHFK010005258.1, on the reverse strand, counting down.
AAATGTAATATTTTATTAATATGCATAGACATAATTGTTTGTTTTTTCAGCCAAATAGGTATATGTTGGAGCCATTTTTGCCAACTGCGTTGAGGAATCTATGGAACTATTTCTATTGCATTTATAGAATTATTAACTTGTACATTAGATCAATTGTATTGGTATGTTACATTCTTAGAACAACGCTATAAACTGCTGGTGGCCCTCTTTGCAATCTTCCTGGCAACTGGAAAGGAAACAGCTATAGACGAGCTATTGACTTTTGCCTTTGGAAAGCATAACCTTTTCTACAGTATGACAATATGATGCAATAATACTACTATACCGTTATAAACATAACAAGGATTAAGAATAAATTAAAATGGTTTATGAACAACCGTGTCATTACCGAGCTTCACTTTTACTCTCATTATTTTTAAAATACTAAAATTCAAACGGTGATCATAAAACCTTTTGCTGAAATATCTGTGACTGCTTTGTAACATGAGATTGTTGAGAAGTTGAAGAAATAAAACTTTACCTTTAAATGCCTTTAAATTCTGTCCTGGGAAGGCATGAGCGAGTGTTCTGTAAAACTAATTATTAATTTTAAATGTATTTTTTTATATCTGACTGCATTTTTAAAAAAGAAGAGCATGTATTGCTTCTGTTTGGGGAAGGAAAAATGACCAGAGCAGGCAGAAAGGGAATTTAATTGTTGCTATAAATGGGGAATTTGTCTGTATGAATCCTTGCTTCAGGAATGGTCCTTAGAAATGGAAGAAAATGAGTTCTCTGTGCTCTGGAAACTACCTATCAACCCCTTTACCATTTAACATGATTTTCAATTTACTTCTGTTATTTTTATTATATCTGAATAAATGATAGCCTAATCAAGGAACTTTCTCCATTGAAAGCAGACCATGTATCCCTGTCCTGATATTAGATCTGAGAAAAATTTACAATGGGTCTTTATTTCCCATCTGCAATGGGGCCACTTTGAAAACAGGTGGACAAATTCCAGTCTTTCCTATACTCCTGGCCATCTGCTGCTGTAATCACTGAGTAGGAATTTGTGTCACATAGCCAGAGTCAGCTGCTCACTCCAGCATTAGACCATTTTTCCCCCCAGCAAATGCTTACAGCTGACTCCCCAACTGTGTTAAATTAGGAGATTAAAACGTTCCTGAGTGGACATATGCTTTAGGCAGAGTGCCACTATGCCAAACATTCATCTAAACCTCCACATGAACCTCAGCTGTCGTGGTCAGAACATTAACGACCAAATGTTGCTTTAAAATATACTGCTCAATTTCTTTCATCAACTGCACAAATTAGTCAACCATTGCCTTAAATTTTCTCCAGTTGGAAACAGCTCAGCTGTCTGTTAAGGGAAGACTGGGGCTATCCAGAATCAAAAATGAAGTGAAAATTATTTTGAAACAATTACCACCTAAAGATCATGCTATCCTTTAAGTCTATAATGGCATAATTACCACACTAGGTCTCAATCATTCTGGGTATTTATTTAGTTGCATTTGATTTCCATAGGCACCTATCAAAATTAGTGATTTTGGAAGGCCTACATAAAAACATACTTTAAAAAAAAACAATACAAAATAAATATGCATGGTTGCTGAGTAGAACTATTATCATGGGCAATAATAGAGCTAAGAAATGGGGCCCCTAAATCACTTGAAGTTCCAGACCCAGGCACACAACCAAGTGTTTGTGGCCTTACAAAAGCCAACAGGGTTCGGGTCATTCTGATCTGTGAAGGGAGAATGAGGTGATAAGCCGCCTGGGAAAGCCAAGGGAAATCATCAAAACCATTAAAAAGCTAGAGTTAGAATGTTTCGGACATGTGACGTGACACCCCCCAAAAATACGGCATTCTTCACTTAATCCTCCAAAGAAAGATTGAAGGCAAACGAGGTCCAGGCAGAAGAACATCATGGCTTCAAAATCTAAAGGACTGGTTTGGACAAAACTCAACAGCACTTTTTCGTGCGGCTACTGATAAAAATAGGATCGCCAACATCCGATGACGGATATGGCACAATAAGAAGGGAGAATATTCTAGAAAGCAGGGGCTACAGCAGAGAAGGCATGTCTCCTGGTCCTCATCACCTGACATTCCTTAGCTAACAAAACCTGTAACAGACCCAACCTACCAGAACAAATTGGACTGCTAAAAACAATTGAGAGAAGATGGTCCCTTAAATAATCCATCCCTAAGCCATAAAGGACTTTAAAAATATGTGGAATGCAGGACGGATGCAGCCCAAAGCATGAACTCTGGTCAGAAAAGGGTAAAAATTGTATATAGTAATGCAAGTGTTGCTTTAGTTTAGCAAGATTTCTGTCTACATGTGAGGAACAATAAACTATTCAGAAGTAACATGTCTTTCTTGGTTTGGTTTTTTTTTGGGGGGGGGGGCTGACAGATTATCAGCACCTTGAATTGCACCCAGAAGCCAATACTGCTCATATAGCAATGATTTAAAAACTGGTCAAAATCAATACTCAGTTTTCTTCAATACCATATCCATATAAAAAGGTGTTTTGTGGCTATATTTAAAAAATGCTATTTGATAGCCAGATGACTCATGTTCCATCTGACAAGTATTCTCTTTCACCTCAGAAAGTATTGCTACAAGTTGAATGTAATAAAAATTAGCAACATTCTTCCTTTGGGACCCACTGATCTTCAAGCCTTTCAAGTAACTTCAATAAAACTTTTTAATAAACATGTTCTGCACATACAGAAACATCTTACCTCTTTGACTGTAGTAGTAAGCACCAGAACTGAAATATTGGAAATATTAACTACCTATTAATATTAATATTTATATTAGTGGGAATCAAGAGGGTTATTCATTGGCTTAATAAGTTATACTAGCAATGAAAGTTATTACTTGTTCTGCTCTTTAGATTGTCTTAGGTTATTAAATCACATGTGCCCCTGGGCTCATTTAGTTCCATGGAAAATTATAGTGGGTCTTATACATTGCTTCAATGACATAGAAAGCATATTTTGCATTCTTGAATCATCTTCAATATTCACAATTCAGAATTGGTATTACTCAGACTGATCTTAATACTCCAATGTAAATGCTTTTGTTTCAGAAATGTATTTTCTTTGCTTTCAAAAGACTTAATAAGATTAAAGTTTGCTAAACATATCACCCAGCTATTAAGACATCACTCTCGTATGTTACAAACAGAGCACAGGACTTGTGTGGAGCACTGTATTTTTTTGACATCTGAATGCTCTTAATAAAGGTAACCATCATTTTGCAGCCCAATTTTTTTTGGAAAAAGAAAAATTTTAATTGCAACCTCTACTTTTTACAAAGTATTTCAAAAGACAAACATAGCTCAGTTTCCCTATAATGCAGAATGTAAGTTAAACCCTCAATATATTTAGCATACAAATTCAATAGTTCACTTAAGCTTAATGAAGTTCTATAGTATCAGGCAGGCACATGTGCACACACATTAGAGGTACTCAAGTCAACAGCATTAAGAAACTTAATGTAGTTGTAGGCCATTTACAGAACTTTTATTATAGTGCAGACAAATCAGATTTATTAAGAGCAAAATCAGTTTCCCCCCCCAAAGGCATGTATTGGAAGAGGGACACGTTAAGATTTTATTGCAGCCTCAAAATTAATGCTTACTGACATTTGTCTGTTAACTAGGGGAGGCTACATTCAAATAGAGAATGCCAACTGCATTTTGTAACCCCTGAAACATAATTCCTCAACCACATGCTCTAACCAAATTACACATGGGTGTAATAATTGCTGTTGCTAAGAACCATCTGATGTGATGACCCTGTTGACCATTAAAACCATTCCAAAATAGATAATAAAAGCAGTTGACGAAGCCAAATCTGTCAGTCCAGTGAAGAACTTTCAACTTCCAAGAATATGCCTCTAGCACAGTCTCACTCAAAGTGTCTATCATCTGCTATGAAGTATCCAAATATCTTTTTAAAAGATTCCCTTTCTATTAGAGCAGCAATCTTGATACTCTATGGGACCAATTCATAATATCTTATATGCAATTAAGGCAAGAACATTATGTGCTCTGAAACCAAGTTATGAATAGTAGGAAATAAACTAGTTTGACCACATAAGGGCCAAACAAACCTATTTCAACAAATAAAGGGACATCTTTGATAAGAAAGGATCAGCCTTCAATTCCCAAAAGTTAAAACATCATACCAAACTTGACTGAACAGTGCTAGTGCTTTTAGATTTCTGTATTCATGTACATCCAATGTATAGAAGCCTATTATAATTGTCTTTTAAAAATATTTAGCTCTACAGCACTCAAAATAGTTTAAACTCCATTAAATTCTTACTGAACTTTAGTGCTAATGCAAATCTTAAGATGCTACGTAAAGAACATACAGTTGGATTGGGGGACATAATTGTGGAATTCATTGACTAGCATACAAAACAGATATTCGGGCAATATTTGGATCAAGAGAAACAACCTGCAAATGATGGATAAAACTTTTCCAAGTACATGGGATTCGTCCTACAAATGAGTAAGATTATTTTGGCACAATCTGCTGTAGTGTTAACATAAATGTTTAATGCGAGGTATAGTCTGTAAGCAATTACTATAAATATGCACAAGTATAAGCCACAGAGAACTTTACTGTAGGCCAGGAGAAAGCACACATTGTTTCATCCACTGGCGAGAGGTTCCGCTAGGGAATCTTTGCCTTAAAGGGATTGGATATATTTGTGGATATGCAGAAGCCTCCATTGATATAGCAAGGCAAGTCCAGAAAGAAACTAAAAGCTCTAGAATATACTTTTGGCAGCATAATAAAAGCTACCATTTGGTATTAATACTGCAGTAACAAATATTTCAATACACATGTACTGTAACAGGTTAGTTCTACATATGCATACACCCAAAAGCAAAACTAAATAAGGATCGTTTCCATAAAATACAAAAGTTAGAAAGAAATGAAATGGACTTGCAAGCTTCTGAAGTGTCAAACGAAGGCTAAAGTTCCAACTTCATTAGAATGAAAAGCTCAGGTTTAAACTGGACATTGTTTGAAGACTAAGATCCAATGATTGTTTAGCAGCAATTTTACATAACTGTAAATTCATTTATTAACAGGCAGTATAAACAGATAATTCTAATTTTATTTAAAAACCATGAGTGCCACATTGAATATACAGCTCATGAATAACTTAAAACCATATCCCATATTAAGAGGCAACCGCACACAGCATACAAAAAGTATACTAAACAAAGCTCTAAGGATACATGATTGAAATTTCTAAAATTATATATACAGTACACAATGTTAATTATGTGTTCATTTCAGTCCCCGATACTCCTCATGCCTCACTTTCACCAGAAACTGAATTCTGCACTTCCTCTTCTAAAATCGGTACGATCAGGTTATCCTTGGACATCAAGTTATATTTCATCACAAATTTGGTAAACCGATGACATAAGAAAGTCTCATTCTGAGGACAGAAAAAATGTACATGTTAATACAGATTAGAAAAGCACATGTTAATACAGATTAAAATTACTCAGGGACAAAAAATCCTTCATGGGAAGCACTATGCTTACAAGGGGAAAATGTAGAATATAATTTGTGCTGCATTCTGAAGCTTTCCAGGATGTACGATAAAGCTACTTTTGAGATTTTTTTTCCAACTAAAAAAGAAGGAACCACCTGATAAATGACAATGTGGAAATGTCTTCTTACAATACTTCTTACACTATCTTTCACAAAACATCAGCACCCTTTAAACATGAAGAGATAGTCTCAAAACCCCAATTTTTAAACGGATTTTGGATCCATTCAATTTCACTAGCCAAATACAATCCCTTGTGTATGAATGAAGATATGTTAACAGTCCACACATATAATTATCACAGTATACTTTTTCAGGAAAAACAATACTATAAAAACCACAAGAAGAAACAAAAAACTAAGAGAAGAAAATTTACACCAATTCTATTCATTCCTTTCAATTTGATTCCATGATACCCATACACCGCATGGTAATATTTAAATTTTTCAGTGATTCAACTTAAATGCTCTCTAAATACATAACTGATTGCTCGTCTTAGTATTCAAGCTACGTTCATTTTCTAAACTTTCTTTTCAGCCACATATTCTTCTCATGTACTTCTTTCCTACTAAATTAATTTTATGTTTTTCCTGACATATCTAACTCTCACTGCCATTGGAAAAAAAGGACAAAAATACATTTTTGTAACTTCTGTTTATTTGTTTCATTCTTTCATGTCTCTGGGCAAATTACACATTGCTATCTTTTTACCATTATTTGCAACCCATCAGTACCACAAACATTCTTCAAACATTTCCCATACATAAGCAGCCAATACTACACACCTCTATTCATTCAATACACTCTGCTATTGACCCATTTGTTTAATGTCACATTAAACAGACTCAAAAGAACCATATTAAAAAGAATCAATCAAAAATTTACAGAAAAGTATTAGTTTTTAAGATGAAAATACTTTCAGGTTTTACAATCCTTTCTTCCACATTTTTTGTGAAAATGCTTTTACAGCACACAAATGATCAAAATAGACCTAAATGCATAAGGTTTTGATAAAGAAACTGCATAAACTCCCTAGAGTTTAAGTTTAAATCCCAAATCCGGAGAACATTTTGAAACCATAATAATTATACCATGCTGTCATAAAAACAGCAGCAACATTCAGTAGGCATGCACTCTAAACAGTCATTCTAAAGATACCAATATAAAAAATAGCAGACCAATAAAACTACTCCACCATTACAAGGTTTACCCAGAAATAAAATCAATTTATTCAGTTGTCCCAGTTAAATGCATTTAAAATTGCCATCCCAAACATTTACAACCCAATCCTATATGCATCTATTCGGAAGTTAAGCCTCACATAGTTCAATAGAGCATATTCTAAAACACATAGCTAGAGGGCAATACTCTTTGTAATAAAGCACTTACTTCATATTCATCAAATATTTGACGATGATGAAAATATGCATGTGAAAATATTCTGTAAATCCTACGGCAAACTGATCCTAGTTTGGCTACAGATGATTCCTTTATACTAACCCTGCAAAAACAAGAATTTTTTACTGCATTAAATATTCCCCTAATCCTCAATTGACAATACATGAAATTAATACTGAAATAAGGTTTCTATAATTCTGAGAAAATATTTACCTGCTGGGGAAATATTTATTGCTATTCAGAAGACATGCAGCACCATCCAGTGTATGTCTAGTGTAGTCAATGGCAGGACACTAGGGGAAAAAAATAAAAGCACTGCATTTACTATAGATAACATTTTAACACTTTCAAATAATCTTAAAACCAATTTATGAAAAAAATCATCCTTTCCAAATTTAATTCTTCACACAGCCATGAAATTCACTGGGCGATATTACTACTAAAGGGAAAAATGAGGAATTGCCTTGTGATCCTCAGTTGAGATATGAATGGGAACAAAATAAATAACAATGAATGCCAAATTATGATTTGAATTGTGTGTTTTTAAATAAATTTTAATGTGGTGTTACATCATAAGAAAAAGCCAATGCCCTCTGCAATTACTCACTTGCAAGCATATAGCAATAGCACTTTAGGCTTATACAGCACTTAACAGTGCTTTTACAGCCCTCTCTAAGCGGTTTACAGACTCAGCATATTGCCCCCAATAATGTGGGTCCTCATTTTACCAATTACTGATACAAGAGGGGTAAGGTGGGGCTTATACATGGAAACACATCAGAAATTAGGAGAATGTCACTAATAACTAGAGAATAGCAACTCATCTACACTTCTGTAGATGAATGGAAATGAAGAATTTTGTTTCTGAACAAAGTAACATTTGCAGTACAGTAACACAATTAGTAAAACATATTTAATCATTACAGATCCCGTTTTCTGTCTTACCTCTTTGGGAGTTTTATGGGCTGCACAAAGAAAAATCCATTGTTCAGTTGCTGTCATCTGTGTGCATGTGTCTGGGTGGCATTCACTCTATTAAAATAGTTGCACAATAAATACTTGTTGAGCCTATGTGAAAAATACATTGCGCAGATAACATTCTTCCTATCTGACCTTTATATATAACTAAAAAACAAAATGCTTAAAACGTATTCTGTTTTAACGAATTTTTAAAAAGACTCTTAAGTGCCTAAAGTAAAATGTAAAAAAAGTTACCTGAAGTTTAACTGCAAGACCATTTAGCTCCAGACAGAATTGCCTAAAATTTTAGGAAAAAGAAGTTAGATCATAACCTTTTTTCCTCTCATTTGATGTAATCACAAGCCTAGGAAATGCCACAAACATTGTAAAATGCTGTTAATTATTATCTTTGGAAAGAAGCATGAAAAAATACCTTAAGTGTTACTTATAGCCCTGTCAAAAGACAACAGTTAAATATTTAAGATTTTCTAAGATTCTAATAAAAACAATATTATTTAGTAAATTTGACAAAAATTTCTTCTATAGCAAAATTAGGTTACACAGGGTTGACCAAAGCCAATAGCCTCTATAAAGAAAATGGACTATTCAGATGACCTCCCTAGGTGTCTGATGGCTGATAGAGGGCAATACTGTGGAATACTTACATGACCTCTAGAAAATATAGGTTATCCATCAGTTTGGGGCAAGTTCAGTGAGCATATTTCTACCTCAGGCTGAGTGGGGAACATGGTAGAATATATAGTTGAAAATGGCCGAATATATTTTTTTAATACAAACATGCCACTTTGTATACCCACACTATTTTATTATAGCCACAAGATTGAGTAAAAAAGAATACATTTTAAAATAAACAATAAATCCTATTAACAAATATTTAAACAATTTGAAAATTATCTTTTGACACAGAGCCAATGAAGTAAAATACATCTGTAATGTTAAACTACATTATTATATTGTAGTAAATTTGAATAGGTCAGTTATAGCAGGGATGAAAAAATGCCTAGTTCATCCACCTCTAATAACCTACAGAGCTATTTGTGTGTGGGGAAAATAGGCCAGGCTGGGGGGGAGGAGGGGGGACAGAATCTCTTGTAAATATGCATCCCACTCAAATCCCTTACCCACATGATTAAAAGAATAAGATTAAGAAAATGAATAAGGAATTTTAAAAGGTTGTATCCTTGCCACTTCTGCTTAACGTATATCCCTTTCCTGATCACTAGAGTCTCAGAAGCAAACAGCAATTTTCTTAATGAGAAAGTATTGCTATTTTTGTTTACTTAAATTGCAAACGGTGCAAATGAACACAAATTTCTTAAGAACAAACTTTTTTTTAAAGAGCAATTTACCTTAAATGTTGCAATTACCTTAAATGTTCATATTTCCAAACACCTTCATCCTGTCCTTCTGGAGGTTCAAGAATTTTATCAATATTTGAACAGTCTGCCCTTATATTTTGTTGGATATACTAGAGAAGGAAATGTTTAAAAATATATGTATTGTGAATCACAACATTAATAATCAGATGTTGTATACGTGTGAAGCTAGCAAAATTTATATTGAACACTTCCCAACTAAACTTTTTACCTGCTCTGCTAATCCCTGTTCTCATGTTTTGCATCTACGTTCCAACACAGATAACTTACTAAATGTAAAATTTACTTTGACTAAAAATTGTCAGTCCTGTAGCTGAATGTATTAACTACAGGGCAAAAAATAAAACAACAGGCAGCTCAGTAAGCATGCAACGTTTATGTGTTTCTAGTGTAAAAATGATATAAGCACTCAACAGCAAAGCAGGTAAAACTACATCATTAATAATAATAATAATAATTATTATTATTATTATTATTTCATTTTTATCCCGCCCTTCTCCCTGTTGGGACTCAGGGCGGCGTACAAGTCAGGTAAAAAAACATACAAACATATAAACATACAATTAAAACACCCCTATAAATCCATAATTGTCAAAAACTAAATGAATAGAATACCAAGATATAGTTAAATGCTGAGTACCTGTTGAACTGCCAATGTGCTATCCATTTCTTCAAATGATTCATCAGGCCAATTATAAAAATCCTAAAAACAAAAAAAGACCAGAAAGACTGACGCATAACTAAATCAAATCTTAAAAATACTCAGGTATATAACAGCACTTGGTTTGCCTTTTAAAAGAACAGACACAATCGCTTTCTAGTCTGTATAATTTCATGTTTTTTGTTACCTATCTCACTGAATTTTATTCTAATACCAGAAATGTCTAGCAGTACTATGTACTATAAGTACTTTTATGAAACAAAACCTTTTTAGAATGACATTCCCAATCCTACCATCTCTTTTATATATTTCTATTACTAGCCACTCTATACAATGCAAATAGTTAAATCTGGGGTCTAAATATGATAAATGCTGCAATAAACAATATATACCCAAATCAGTACAATGTATGAGTTAGAGAATTATAGTAGTACAGTCCTACACTGAGTACATTGTATGTTTAACAGTACAATGATGTAGAATTTCTTGCATCTTACAATTGTTATTAAAGTAGTTAAGCTACTAGACTCCATGTAGCATTAATGAAATATTAAGGGAGGTGCTGAGAAATAATAAAAATGCCCAGACATCTTTGCCTATTACCAAAGTGTATTTAAGAGTTTTGTAAAATAGCATACTTTTATTATACTAATATAAGTAACTCAAGGTGATGAATGTATCCATTCCTTTCTCCTCCTATTTTCCCCACAACATCCTTGTGAATTGGGTTGGGCTGAAAGAGAGTGTGCGACTGGCCCAAAGTCACCCAACTAGCTTTCATGCCTAAGGGGGAACTAGAACTCAGTCTCCTAGTTTCTAGGTCAGCACCTACATCAAACTGGTTGTCAATTTACCAATTCTCAGTTGTACACCAATGCATATTTAAGGTGAGGTAAATAACCAGTGAACTGATATAGCACTGATATATATTATTAAATTTATTAAAATGTAATACAAAGATAGGAAGAATAGCAAAATCATTTTTTCTATAACACCCATGTAAGACTGTGTAAGGAACAACTGCTATTCATATGGGCAGAAAGTTGGGCCATAGAAAGACATTTTTCTATTCCATGTGGAATAGAAATTCAGCCTCCGGGCCTTGAGTTTGACATGCCTGCTGTAGAGATTTTATTGTGAACTTTATATACTAATGTGTCTCTTTGATGTCTACAGAATAGCTTGAAAACCATTTTGTTGAATCTAGTTTCTAATATAAATATCCCATTATTTCTGTCTACCAAATAAGGCATTTTACTATATAGAACGCTTCCAAGAACAGAATTACAGTAGTATCTTCTCAGTATCTTTCATAGCAGAAAAACTCATTTGATAGCAAAAGAGGAGCTTGAGTGACATACATATTCTATTCATTATAAACTAGTCTCAAGAAAGCAAGATGGCACCAGATGTATGGAAATCAAGCACAAGCAAACTACAGGTAGTCCTCAACTTATGACCAATATTGAGTCCAAAATTTATGTTGCTAAGCAACAGTTGTTACATGAGTTTCACCCCATTTTACAATATTTCTTGCTTGTCACAGTTGTTAAGTTAGTAAAACTGCCATTAAGTGAATCTGGCTTCCCAATTGACTTTGCTTGTCCAAAGATTGCAAAAGGTGATCACATGATCCCGGGGCACAGCCACAGTCGTTGCCAAGCACCTGAATTTTGCAGATTCTGCAACAGCCATAAGTGTGAAAAATGATCATAAGTCGCTTTTTTCAGTGCCTTCTAACTTTGGTCACTAAACAAACTGTTGTAAGTCTAGGACTACCTATACACAATTACCGTGTTTCCCCGAAAATAAGACCCTTTCTTATAGTTTTTTGAACCCTGAAATATGCGTTCAGCCTTATTGCCATGCACTCAAAAGCCCAATTGGGCTTATTATCAGGGGATATCTTATTTGGGGGAAAACAGGATAGTATACAAATGTTCTATCAGAAGTGGACACTTTAGGCCCTTCAGAGAGAGTTTGGAATTTCTAGGCAGCAAAGTCAGCTTCTGAGAGCTACAGTTTCAAATGTTAATCAAGTTCATTACAAC
>JANHFK010005257.1:19606-29933 GCA_036250565.1 Sibynophis collaris | reverse complement strand
GGGGGGATGGAAGGTAGAGAGAGAAACAGGTTGATCCCAGTTCACAGTTTCAAATGGAATGAGGAATATTACATATAGAAATATAATTTCAAATATAAGTTTCATTATATAGTTGTATTTGGGTCTCTCCCAAACCTTCTCAGGAAGAAAACAAAAGATTTCTCTCTGCAATTTATAAAAAGGCAAATTTCATCTTTTATAGTAGAAATTCTTTCCATTTTCTGAGAGATGGATTCACTTGATCAGTGAAAACCAGAGTAAAAATCATTTGATCAGTTTGTAAGTTAATGAACCTGGAGTTAATATAAAGAGTTCTGTTCAGTAATACATCTACCAAAGCCCTCTTTGTAAAGGATTATTAAATAAAATTTCTGTGTTCTTTTTTCAATATTTTTAATATCTCATGCCATTCAGAGTTGCAGAATTGCTATGGAGTCAAACTGCCTTAAAAAAATTAACAAATAAATAAATGTAATGAAAAGCTAAAATTTTCACCATGTTGAGATCAGTTTCCATTGATTTCATGGAAACATTTGTATTGTTTCCTTTGCAACAGTATTTGTCATTATCTTCTTCTAAGGTGTATTTAGTGACCAATTCCCAATCCTTGCAGATGGTTCCGAAAAATACCATGGCCAATGGTGTGAAACGCTGCTGAGAGATCCAGAAATAACCTTTTTTGGCCACCGAGAACTATGGTGATCAGTGCTGTCTGTTTGAAAATGCCTCTTTGAAATTTAGCTAAAATATGCAATTTGGGCTTTAGTAAAGCCAATTTTAAAATCTGGTTTAGTAAATGTGTAATTTGTAAGATGTTGACCTACTGGGTTATATGAGACTCTTTAAAAATGATTTAATCATCATGATTTAAATCAGGGGTGTCCAACCTTGTCAACTTTAAGATTTGTGGACTATTGGAGAATTCTGCCAACTGAACTCCATAAATCTTAAAGTTGCCAAGGTTGGACTCCCCTGATTTAAACATTTCCAGTTTAGCATGGTGTGACTGATTATAGATTTTAGAACCACTTAACCACTTTTTAAAAAAATGGAAAACACTAATAATGCCTTAACTGCACCATCAGAGAAAGGATTCTTCTTTCCTTTTTATTTTTCTTGCTGCTTTTGCTAATATGGCAACGCCTAGGTAGAAATCAGTTATCCTATTCTGCACAGCAGGACATGATTGAACATAGCTGCACCTAGGATGTAAAAGTCTAAAAATGACGTTCAAATTGCAAGATAAACATTTCAGATGTGTGTGGTTGGTGAATGGTGTATAAAATTCCTTCCCACTATTAAGACAAATTTTGCACATTATCCTATTTTATGCACGGGCTATTAAGCTTTACTCACATTCAAGTCACATCATTAAAGACAGAGTCTAAATTTGAGGCCTAATCTGGTCAGCCAATAAGGAAAGTAAGTGACAATTAATTAAGAACACTAGTTTTTTTTAAAAAAGTGATCCTTTAGAAAGGGGTTGTTTACACAAAGTACCATTCATAGGCCATTTCACAGAAAAAAATATTTTTGCTCTTGGAAACTTACAGCTTCAGAATTTTGATCAAGAAAGGTTAAGATGGCAAGCAAACTGAGTAGCAACCTAAGTAATCTATCCCACTGAAATGGTAATTGGCATCAGTCGTGATGAGTCTGTCACTAGACTCTTGTTTATTGGATGAAATCACAAATCTCTACCAGCATTATTTATTTATAGATATTTTCAGGTTGACACGAGAAAATAGGATTAACTGTCTGCATTGGAAATATAAATATAGACTCTAATGACATGGTAACAGTGTTTTCTAATATATAGCCATATGTATCTATGGAGATTTCCAGTCATCCAGGTCTGGCTTTCTTTGTTTTTCCTTGAAAGTTTTCCTTCAAAGAAAAACAAAGAAGGAAACAAAGCACCTTCAGGATAGCCATATGTATTTTTCAATAGTTTCAAAAGTTAATTTGGTCAGAAGGAGCATCCTTCTAAGCATGCTCAATGCAGAACAAATAACAGAGGAAAGTTAATATCATTTAAATGGTTATAAACATGACTGCTATTTCTGTTTACCAAGTTTAATTTTAATTATCAGAATATGGTGGATGTTGTCCTTGCAAATATATGAACCTAGGCTGTAAACAGGCTGTTTCCAAGCTGTGTGTGCACAGTTATGTTCCCATCTGTAAACATTTTGTTTAATTGATTTTTCAAGTCTTTAGACTCTTATTTCTGAGACGTCTGAAATGTGGTTAATTAAAATTTGTATGCTTAGAAACAATTACCTTGCACCTTCTTTGCAATTTTTTTCCTCAGCAAGGAATTTTGAGTAGTGTTATTACAATTAAGGCAATTACTATAAGTAAGTGCAATTTAATGTAGAGGAAGGTACAAAGGTTACTGCTTCACTTGGAGAAAGTGTTTAATAACATACAGATTAGCTTGGACTGAAGTGAAAGATATCTGGGCTAAAGATGTTTACTAGATATAACAAAAGTAAAGGGAAGGGGGGAAAAGCAAATATGCCTTGATTCCAAATTTAAAAAGTAGAGAGTTTTGGAATGTTATAAATTCATAATAATCCAATCCTACACTACAGAATGTCTATAGTTAGATACTCTACATTTGTGATCTCAACAATGTTAAAAATCCCTTGAAAAGAAAAACTACAGCATATAAGCACTGTAAATCTATTCTACTTCATCTGTGATGCATTCTCCTAGAAAAGTTAAGAAAGTGAAGCTTTGTGAATTCCATCAGAAAATCAGAAATGTTGTCCTTCCAAAATTACATTCCCTCCATTTCTTTGGAAAGAAATAATCATGATTGTTAAGATGGCCATTTCACCTGGCAACCCAACTGCACACAGCGAGCACACTATGTATTAAGTATGCCTATGTGTACACAGAAACTGAGTGTTGGAACATGCACAAACACAATTTGTGTGACTGTGATCCTTATTTTGCAGTCTTGCAAAGGAATAGGCTGAGATTTCAGGAATCAAAGCTAAGAAATTAGTAGCTGGGATTTATATCAATCCAGTGATCAGGAAAAGCTATGGGCCGTTATTCATAGGAATTGTAGACATTGGTATTCTTAGTCAAAACCAACAAACAAACTACAATATTCTAATATGAGAATAAATAATGCACTTGCTAGGCTTATACTATAATTCAAATTCAATTCCTAAATGATTTCTTGAACATAAGTGCATGTAAATGTGCACATATATTCAACTTTTTAAAACAGTTGTGTTTTTTTCTAAGATCAAGTGGCTCACCTGTATTACTGCCAGATGATCCTAGAAAAACTCGTATACTGATGCTACATCTGCACCCTATGATTTCTAAAATAACATTTTGGAATAGAATTCAATGCATTATTACAGTATTCACACTGTCATCTAAAAGTCATGGCTTTTATTTTTACAGAGAGGAACAGATAAGAATAACTAGACTCATGATGGTAAACCTATGGCACGCAGCACCCTCTCTGTGGGCACATGAGTTGTCACCCCAGCTCCGCCCTACATGTGTGCTCACCTCTCGCTAGCCAGCTGGTCTTTGGATCTCTGCTGCAAATGTGGGGGCGATGGGGCCTGTGCGGAGGGTTGGGTGCACATGCATTGGGGGGGCATGTGCAGGGGGCATGCATGCATACACAGGGGTCGTATGTGTGGGGGGCTGTGCATGCATGCATGGGAAGATGGGGTGCATGCAGGGGCAGGCATGCACAGAAGGTGGGGCACATACACCACGCCCACATTGTATTTTAGGGGTTGAGGTGTGCATGCGCAAATTAGCTCGTGCGTGCTTGCGCTTTGAGCATTTGGTCCGGAAAAGGTTAGCCATCACTGAACTAGACCATCCTAATGACATTTTGTAAGTATTCAGAACCAAACAAGACAAAATTGTCTTTTAATTTCAAATGAAAAAAAAAAGTAGGAATTGAATTTTCTCATCTTCTTTGCTACTTATCATTTGATGAAAAATATATTGATGCTTCCAAGTTTGTTCCTCACAAACCAAACAGATTCACTGGAGTTATATTAAGCAGTACCTGGATAGCCACACTTTACTGCTAAATAAGCATTAATTCAGCATTAGACTTAATGGATTGATATGCAATTAATCATGTTGATTCCAGAACAGCTTCTAAAAAACGGTGGTACAAAGATATGGCCATGTAAATAATTTTTCAAGGTGATTTCAAGAAATCTTTTATGACAGCATCCCCCAACCTGCTACCCTCCAGATGTATCTAGTTAACAAATTCCAGAATTTCAATCCAAAACGGCTATGATAACTGCATATTCTTTCAAGTCTGTTTGAAAGTACTTGACTTGGGAAGTCTGTTTTATATTATATCCATTGTTCCCTGTATAGAATGTATTAATTTAGATAGGCAGCATAAATGTAAAACAAGACTAAAGGGATCTCCCCAGATATGTTTTCAATAACAGACATAATAGGTTAGTGAGCTTATCTCTTACATAATGTTGCAGATAGCAAAAAGAATTAATGTATTTAGAAAGTATGTTTTAGAAAAAGGATGAGTTTTAACTTACTATTTGAGGCAATTACTTCAAAAGTTTTATTAAAAGTTAGTGGGACTAACTTTTATTAATATAAAAGTTATATTTCTATAATATAAATCAAATACAAAATTATTTGCTTAAAGCAAAGCAAACAGTGCTCTTCTTTATTGTTTTATTGTTTTAAATTGAGCAATCTCCATATAATTTGCTTGTCAATCAACATAGAATATGTGTAGCATTGTTAATATCTATATATAAAATTTTCTATTAGTAGTACATTTATAAATTCATAGCAGTTATATATTTTTTTTGGCAGCACCTCTATACACACTTTCCTATATGTACATACACAGGATCAGGCACAGTAGAACCAGCTGAAATGAAATGCTTTACAGTTCATTGATTCCATGAACCTATGAAATTGGCTTAATTTGCCCACTTGTATCAAGGCTACCTCACAGTACTTCATTTTCTGTTCAACTACAGAAGCTCAGAATGAAGGAGAGATCTCAACACAAGAGCTACTCAGCCATCTTGTTTCTCTATACCTAGAATATGGCCTTGTTTTGAACACTCAGAATTTTCAAATGGACTTATATACCTTGCAATCATATTTTGCCTAATTCTGTCTGATATACTATTTGAAATGACTTCAAGAAACAACCAACCTTAGAGAGCCAAGAACTCCAGAGTTTAATCCTGAACTACATATATTGTCTTCTATAATAGTGTGTCTCTGAGTTCATTTCATCAGCAAGGATTAAGATTGACACAAATGCTCTCATTATTTCTCTCTCCTATTTTTATCCAAGAGGCTAAGGAATGCCCTTAATGACAGTATGTTATGGTAGATGCGTGGCAATTCCACTGCTTGGTATTTTTGCTTTTTGTACCTAAGACAAATTTAGATTTCAGGTGTTCCAAGTCTAGTTCAGCGCCTTAGCCACCTTAGCCACCACTGCACCAAACTGGCTTACAGGCTAAAAGTTACAAGCAGAAATAATGGAATTCTGGAAATCATTTTGCAAAATGATATGCTAATTTAAAAAACTCATTCTCTTGAGAGTAATTTTTATATAGCTAAAACAATAGCATTCATAAAGAATATGAGTTTAATCAGACTTAATTCAATTCAGTATATTTAGAAGTGGAAGGAATCTTTAATTTTTAAAAAAAATGTCCTTAATAGACAGTCTGTTGTGGAAAAACAAGTCTGAGTAAGTATTGGTTGTTGTTTTACTGTTGGAAACAAAAGAAAAATATATTAGGGTGAGGGAAGGAATAGAATAAGGTCTTCTCTAAGGCCTTTTTCTGGCCCAGAATTTCACCTGAATAATACTGACTATTAGATTGAATCCCACGACTATATATATTACTTGACTGACAACACTAGAAATTGACTGACACCCAAAATTGGGCCACAGCTATCTTCCTGACATTTGAAAGTAAAATGGAAAGTGAAATCTAATTCAAGAAGCTGTAGACACATGAAGGCAATTTAGGATGCTATCAAGGACTATAATTCATTTATATCTGCATTGACTACTGAAAGCATTCTATTCCTAAACAGGATGTCATCAAGACAGGCATGCAGTGAAAGGAGAGCAAGGATTGGATCAATAGGTGCTGGGAATAAAATAGATTTGGGATCTGTCAACGTAAAAACACCAGCACAAAGACAAAGTGCTTAAAAGAAAGATAAATAAAAAATAGTGCTGAAGCCCAAATGATTTTTTTGTCTTTGTCTTGAATGATATGGCACACATAGGAAGCATAACGGAAATTATTGGAAAGCTGAAATTAGATTCTGAAGAAGCACCAGAAAGTTTGACAGCATTTTAGCAAAGTCTTTTGGCCACTAGTATCCAATGAATTAAAAAACAGATGCTGTACTTCATGTTATATGCATACAGCTACAGTATATGAAGGTCTGATTATACAGTTAATTAGATTCTGTGTTTCTTCCTAAGGTTTGTCAGTAATATTTATAGCTGAGGTGAATTGGCTGGCAACTGTAATCTATGTCTGATTTTGGAAAATCTAGGGTGTAGAAAAAACTGCATCCCAGTTTACAGTTTTTAAAAGAAGACACTGAGCAACCCTAATTTTCAAGTGATGCTTTTCACAAATTTCATTTTAATGTAACATTATTGTATAAAGGAGGTCAACAAAAGTGAGCAGGACAGTCACAAAGATTCATCAGAACAGTATCTTCCCCCCAAAAACCTATCTTTTGAAATCAGAAAATTTTGGAAATGCTGCAGATCAACCTATTTTCCCATTAAAAGCCAACAGATCTGCCTGCTTTGTACCTTTATTTTTTCTGAAATGAAATATAACAATCTCTATCCATAAATAGATCAACGTCTTTATTAAATACAGGCATAAACCTGCCATCAGTAAAACAAATTGGCCCTACCTGGATCTAATATCACTACTGAAAGCCCAAGGAAATCAACAGTTTTGAGGGGAGAGAACATAGGCTAAGGTTGAAATACATCCAGTAATCTAAATGCAGAAGGTGATTGAAATGGTGGGTAATTTTATACAATCACTCAGAAAGTTTCCATAACTTAGTGATAAAATGATCTATGCTAAAATCAATCCAGTTGGCAAGTGAGACAGATAGTTTGAAAACAACAAAATAAAACAAAAAGCAACCAAAATAATGCCAGCTCTTTTATGCTTTCAGTGGTTGACTTTGTGCTTCAAGTCCCTTCCATAGAATAGGGAAATTAATGGAGGTATGCAATATCATTTGCAACAACGTGTACTATAAACTTCATAACATTTCAGCTACAAATTCCATTTGAATGGCAGCCAAATAACAGAAGGCCTTCAGACATTGGCAGGAACCACTCTTTTAAACTAACAACAACAAACCAATCATCCAGGAATCAATACCCCAGGTTCTTCAAGCATTTGCAGTTAAAACAAACTTTTCATAAAGCGATTGCAAACTTCATTTGAGTTGCCATCAATATCACAAAGCCCTGGAGCATTTTCAACAAAGCTTTCTGTAAAAGTACAACCAGTCCCTCTATTCCCTAACATGTAAGGGGAGGTGAAGGAGAAGGAGAAGGGAGACCTTCAAAAGGATTTTTGTCATCCACTTCCATTGTGAATTGTGTGGAAGTTTTCTTCCACACAGGTCTAGTTGTGACCAAAAGGACAGCTCATTTCCAGTTATGGAAGGGGTGGGGGAAAAGGCAATTAAATCTGGTCATCATCCTCTGTTCCTGAATCTTTGGTGGATTTTCAAAGTAATTTGGAAATAGCCAAAGGGGAAAAAATGTGCAACTTAATAGGTCCGGTGGCTCATATCAACATTCTTCTGAGCAATCATTTCTATTTTCTCTCTATCTTATGCTTGTTTGTTTTATTTTCATCTTGATCTTCCGTTGAAATAATGAGCAGCAGAGGAAAAATAAACCTTTACAAGCTTTATTCTATTGCAATTGAAAGACATGTGTTGCAAAGAATAAATAATATAGTATAGAGCAAACATTATTATTATTAACTGATGCAAGTAATAGAACAGAACACTTTTATTGCTTTGGAATATGTTGAGACAATTCAGCATAGCAGATGGGACAAATTGGAAGGAACAGTCCTATTCACAACTTTAAAAAAAGATTCATGTAGACAAGAGTGCAAGATAGAGTTGAACTGGAAAACATTTCTCATGTGGGAGAGAACTGAAAAAATGGGGAAAAACAGAAATGGGAAAAAACTGAAAAAAACATCTGTGCTCCATTTATTGACAATATTTTAAGAAGAATTAAAAGATCTTGTATCCACGACAAGAAAAAGAATATAGAACATAGGCAGTTGCTTGAAGTAGAGATAAAGAGAACAGAATACAGGTAGTGTATCAGGTCAACAATTGGAGGTGGGCACCCTGAAAGCCCGTATGTAGGAAAAACCAGGGGTAAAATCCAGCAATTTCTGGAGAAAAGGTTCTGGAGAAATTTTGAGCACTGAGAGAACTGGTAAATACTTCCTGTGGCTGGACCCAGAGTCAGGTGGGAATGAAGATTTTGCAGTATCCTTGCCCTACCATACCCACCAAGTCACACCACCAAACCACGCCCACAGAACCGGTAGTAAAAAAAATAGATTTCACCACTGAGGAAAACTTGTCTATGTTCTTATAAGATATCCTCCCACATAGGAATCCTTAGAAAATGTAATTACCGGTAACCAGTTTTCCAAAGGGAGGCACTCTAGGATCAGCCCTGCTGAGGTAATGTTGTATTTAGAAGTGATAGTAACATGGAAGAAAGGGTCCTTGGGTGGAATCTCTGAGTCGGCTGCTGCCTTTGACCAATTTCAACCTCATTGTATTAATGTAAAACAGAATAAGAGTTGGAAGGAACCTTGGAGGTCTTCTAGTCCAACTCCATGCTCCGGCAGGAAACCCTATACCATTTCAGACATATGGTTATCCAATCTCTTCTTAAAAACTTCCAGTGTTAGAGCATTTACAACTTCTGGAGGCAAGTTGTTCCACTGATTAATTGTTCTCAGTGTTAGGAAATTCCTCCTTAGTTCTAGAGGTTGCTTCTCTCCTTGATGAGTTTCCATCCGTGGCTCTTGTCCTGCCTTCAGGTGCTTTGGAGAATAGGTTGACTCCCTATTCTTTGTGGCAACCACATAAATATTGGAACACTGCTATAATGTCATCTCTCTTCCTTCGTTTTACTAGACTAGACATACCCAATTCCTGTAACTGTTCTTCATATGTTGTAGCCTCCAGTCCCCTAATCATTTTTATTGCTCTTCTCTGAAAGTTGGTTTATGTCCAACTGGTTTTGAGAACATGTTAAGCACTAATATGCTTAGTACAGAGATGGGCAACCAGCCATCCTCCTGATGCTTTAATACAATGCCCAGGTTCTCTAGAAGCAGAAATGCATGTAAAATGCTAAGAGATGTTTTGCATGCCTGAAGGCCATAACGTACTGTACTTCATAGGTTAGTAAATCAAATTAACTGAGTTAATTGTGATTTAACCAACATATCTGATTAAGCAAGCCGTAGTTTAAAATCAGCACAGCAAGTTAGATCTTTGACCCATCAAACCCACTTGTTACCAAAAGAGCAGTTGTTCAAATAAGGTCTTCCTCAGCCCTTCTCTTATGAAATCTTCTAATCAAAACAAATTAAAACTGCACAGCTGAACTCTAAGGTCAATGTCCACTTACTTCTGCCCTTCCAGGATGATCCAACCGGGTGGGTGTACTCCAAGTCCTGTCAATCAAACAGTGTCACATCGTGGTGATTCTGTACTTGCCCTCTGGAACTTGATATATCTATCAAGAGATCTGCGCCTTTTCCACCCTTACGACATTTAGGAAACTTTTTAAAAATCTAGTTGTTCTCCCAGGCTTTAGAATAAGGTGGTTGTGGAGCCCCATTTAGTTATGTTTGCCTAGGGTTGGTGTGTATTGTTCTTTAAGTTGGCCAGGTTTTTTTCCTACATATGATTTTTCTTCTTTTGTGTGTAAGCTACCCAGAGTTAACAAAAAGTTGGGTGGCCCCAACAATGGACTAAATAAATAAAACTCAAACTGGGGAACAGGAAGGGTCAAGTGGGTATAAATGAGGAGGTCCTCCAAGATTTATTTTATTTATTTATTTTATTAGATTTTTAAACCGCCCTTCTCCTTTGCAGGACTCAGAACGGTGGGATGGGGTGGGATTCAGCCAGTTTGGATGAACCGGATGATAATTTTATATCTGGTTTGCCGAACCCGTAGTTACAAGGACTGGCTGGCCCCACCCACCAC
>JANHFK010005257.1:7190-18868 GCA_036250565.1 Sibynophis collaris | reverse complement strand
TATTGCCTAGCACCTTGTAAGCCGCCCTGAGTCTTCGGAGAAGGGCGGGATATAAATCAAATAAAAAAAAAAAAAAAGAAGTAATTCCATGTGTCATACTTGACTCTTGGGACCTGACATATATTGTAACATACTTTTTTTTTTTTAGCAAAACTAAAAAAAGAAAAAAAACCTTAGAGAATCTGCTGTTTCTGGAGAATATATCTACAATACGGATATATTTTTCTGGACATTTTTAACACAATCATTTTTTCTCTTACAGGTTTTTGATTTTCCCAGAATTTTTTAGAAAGATGGAGTAGGAAGGATTGAACCATGTTCTTGTTCAGTGCAGGAATCCAAATTAAAATGTTGAGACTGATGTCTGTTTAGTCTGCATGTGAACATATATAATGAAGATATGAAGAACCTATCATGCTGGAGATAGTTGGTGGACTAATAGAAATTAGTCCCACCTCCCTCCCCCTGTTCAATTTCCATCCTTCCGTTCCTTTTTAATTATAATTTTGTATCCTTATTGTTTTGATTTTATCTCTTTTAATGTAAGCCATCCAGAGTCACCTTGCGGTGAGATGGATGGCAAATAAATTTAATAAATAAATAAGAAAAAACTCACCATCTCATAGGGTAATTAATCCCAATTTTAACTGCTTCTTGCATTATGATCCCATGCTTCTTTGTAACTTAAATCTGTTATTCTGTGTTCTGCAAACTGGAATGAGAAACAACAACAGATTGCATATTTATTATGTTTTACATGTACTTTTGCATCCACCACCACCACCACCAGGAATTTGAAGAGTGCTATTGTATGACTTTCTATCTGTCATTTTTTCCCTCATGGCTAAACAAATATCCCTCCCAGGATTTGGATACTGCACTTTGGTTGATGGAACTTGAAATAGCAGTTGCCTTTTCATACCACACCCTTGCATCTCATGTGCAGTTTGCGATCAATTGGTATTCCAAAAACTTTCTCATAAATATTACTAAGGAAGATATCTGCCATCCTATACGTGTGCATTATATTTTTCATTGCTAAGCAAAATGTACTTTATTACGTTTCATTCTGCTATATTCAGCACATTTTTTTCCAAATTTGTTTTGAAATGTATTTCTTTCTTTTAATCTAAAAGATTACCATTTTACCCAATTTAGTGTTTTCTATACATTCAGTCAACACTCTATCTACATCTTCAATTAATATGTTAGTGACATTAATGAAAAGTAATGTATCTAGAATTTAATTTTGTGGCCTCCCACTTGATATCTCTCACCAATATGGTGAAGAGTCATTGATGTCATTCTTTGACAATTATTTTTAAAACTCTTATCTACAGGTAGTCCTTGATTTATGACCAGCCACTTAGCAACCATTCAAAATGAACATGGATGTACTGGGGAAGCTACTTATGATCCAGATTCTGATCATTGTCCCTCCCCTGAAGTCATGTGATCAAACTTGTGGCCACTCTGCAACAGGGTTCATTTACAGCAGTTTGTAAAATCCCATGGTCATGTGATTGTATTTTATGATAGTTTGGCTGAAAGCCAGCATTTATTTCCAGTTTTTGTCAAAATCAAACCCACAGCGAATCATTGGTTTACTTAACGACCACAGAATTCTCATAACAAGTGCTGCAAAAAAAGATCATAATATCCAGTCAGCTACATGATTGACCCATTTTATAGCTATCTTGACTTACAACCATAATGGGAAGGCTCCGCTTTTGTAAGTCAAAGACTACCTGTAATTGATATGCTTTCCAATGTAGCTTAATTATATGCTAATCATCATGTCACGGGATATTTGTAGAATGATACAAGCATTTCTGAATTCAAATTATGTTATGTCTACATCATTCCCATAATCCGTTAAGGAAGATTGATCATAACATGAGATAATATTAGTTCACAAGACTTGTTCTTAGCAGTTTATGCTGATTTATGATAATTACTATACTTTTTACAGTACTTATACAACAATCTCTTTTAGTTTGGTTTGAGCATTTCCAAGTGCTATTAAGTGATGACCTAAGCAATTCAATGTCTCTTGAGTTGTCCTCAGGCAATACTCCAAATTGCCATTCCCTGACTAAAATTATTCATATTTTAAATATTATATGCTTAATATTTATATGCCAAGAATTAATATGCTTATCTTCCACATGCTGGGGATAAGATTAATTGATTAATATTACCGTTAATTTCTATTTCTTCTGTTGGCTTAATAATAGACTCAATATTTCATCCCAATAATGGTATGTGAGGTAAAAATTGTCTATAACTTGGATAATTTTATGTCTGAACCATTTCATTCTATTTTTTTACAAAAAGTTGAATTATATTCTATGTATTTAGAATAAAGCTGTACAACCACCTGCACCTATATCCTGAATCTCAGCAGGGCCCAATATGAAACATTTAATAGATCTGTTAAAACCACAGAAATACTTCTTAAAAGGTTGGTAAAAATATTATAGAGTTGGAACTTGCTATTTGGGCCATCAAATCTAATATTCTACTTATTGAAGTAAAGTGGACAAATGTGAAAATCAATAAAAATTATAGCGTCACTTAACACATTGATATCTGTCCACCTTTTGCTTAAAGGTATCCTTTAGTGTCTATCGACTTCATTGTAGTTAGGAGCGTAGATAGAATTCCAGGGGTCCCAGAAGTTCAAATCCAGATCTAGCTGGAAAAAAATGTTTCTGTTACCAGCTCATCGTTCTTTCCATTGGAAGCTTGTCATTACCTTAATAATTTCAGACATTACATTAATAATTCATAAATTCATATGTTATCTTAATAATTCTTAGGTCCTCGGTTGGGACTTGAATTATTAGGCTTTACCAATCTTAGGCTATGAATTTAATTCTCCATTAAAAACAACTAAAGCACCACTTGAACATTATCTATATTGACAAAACCACCATCAGTCAAATGCAAAAGGCAGCTTACATCCTGTGACAATACTTTTAGCATTATCAAACAACAACATATGCCTATCTCAGGTCCTTGGGCAGGAGTTGATAGGTGGGTAAAAATGTCAATCTAATCTATACATCAGGCTAATTGTTTCACTAACCATAATAATAGTAATAATATTTGCACTGACTTTATTTTAGCTTGTGAAAGCCAAAGTGAACAAATCGGTATTACAGAAATTCTTATCATGTACCAAATTCAATTTTCAACTTTCAGTTATAACTATTAATATGTACAGTAAGTATTAATGTATTAATAGATTTCTAAATCCATTCAGTTTTATATTGTTTCTGGGTTATATGATAATTAAGAGTAATGTAGCAGGCTAGGGACTCACGCACATAAAATATTTGAACATTACCTCCTTTTCATTTCGAGAAACTGAATTATTACAAAATTCTAATTAAAACATTGAGATTTGGTATTGGTAATTTGAATACAAATCTAGAGCCATAAAAGCTTCATCTTCTTAAATGTTGACATTAGATCAAGCATTAACTGTTCTGTTCAGTAGCAATAGATCAAGTTATATGTTTATCATTAAAAATGACCTTTAAATGACACTCAAGCTTTCTTTTTCATGGACACTATCTGTGCGGAATAGTAATCTAATACAAAAGGAATTTTGCAAAACAAGAAAATATATAAACAGATATCCACATGGCATGCACAGACACAACTAGTTTATGTTCCATCAATCTAGTTTAAATTTATTTATAAATAATAATAATAACAACAACAACCTTTATTGTCTTTGTACGTATATACAACAAAATGGATTTAGCCTCTACTGGTGTAATCCATAACAAATTCAAAACAACATGTATAATATAGAAAATGGGGCTTATGCAAGTAATTAGGGAGAAACCAGTCATATGTTTCCATGTATGCATGGAGTTATTGTAGTTGTATTTAGGAGTCTGACAGCCCATGGATAAAAGCTGTTTTTAAACCTATTTGTCTGGCTGGCTATACTTCTGTGTCTTCTGCCCGATGGTAAAAGTGACAAAAGACACAGACCAGAATGTGAATCATCCCTAAATATCTTCCTTCCTTCCTTCCTTCCTTCCTTCCTTCCTTCCTTCCTTCCTTCCTTCCTTCCTTCCTTCCTTCCTTCCTTCTTTATTCAAATGTATTAGCTGCACAATTTCAATGGATTTAATCCTCTATCCTCTAGTATGCTTATGTACAACTCAACTCAGTTTCACTGGAAGTTGTCAGAGTAAAAAAAAAAAAAGATTTTTAAAGACAATCTTAATTTGCTAAGTTATCTGAGCCATTCACAGCTGTATATCTGCAAAAGACTCATCCTATGTGACATACTTCTCTTCGTAACATTCCATGAAGTTCTATGTTATCTTCAAGACAACAATTAACTTCAGAGAAGAAAATCTTTTCATGAACGACATTGTAGAGTGATCGCTTTAAAAATGTTGGCTTGGTGAAAGCCTTTCTGCAAATATTTAACATCTCTCCCCTCCTGTTTGTTTGTTTGTTTGTTTGTTTGTTCAGATCCATTATTTTTATACAGAATACAGTATAAAATAACAGTATAAAAACTATATATTTATGCAGTATATCTGAGTGAGGTCTTCCATTACCATGGGTCAATAATCATCCGTGTGTTGATGATACCCCCTAATTGATCTGGATGGCCTCAATAAAACTAGCCTATTTTAGATTACCATGACCATATTTTTATAAAGTATAGAACATAACTATAAATAGATTCATAGCATATATATATACAGAGAGAGAGAGAGAGAGAGAGAAAGAAAGAAAGAGGAAATTAAAACATAAAAAATAATTGATATAATTTATAAAACAAAGAAAATTCACCAATTCCCCCACTCAAAAAACAAACAAATCACACATAAGAAAAAAATGTCAAGAAATTGTAGAGACAGACCATATTTCATTACTACAAATTCATTGTGACTTTCAGTCATCCTCAAAATTTTAATGCTGAACCCTCAATATTTCAACTGCAAGAATTAAAGGAAGATGTTTTACGAGAGAAATATAAATAATTACTTCTCCATCACATTTGATGCTTTATGTGATGCATCCTGAGTTTATTTCCATTCTCCCTCATCTTTTATTTTGCTTTCTGTATCAAGTGTATGGGTGACCTCAGCAAATGTGAAATTATATCTTAAATGGATGGTGCAATATGATGCCAAGTAACTAGATTTCAGCTGTTGAATGACATAGAATTACAAAAACGTAGGATTGGAAGAAATCTGAAGGTCTTCCAATCCAACCCCTAGCCCAGTAGGCAGGAGACCACAATGCTATTGCAAAGTAGTGGTTTGGCTTGTCATAGGAAACTCTTGTGCATTTCCCAAGGTGTGCCACAGGAAGGAGTGCTGGCTTTGCACCAGAGACAAAGATGAGTGGCTATTCCTACAGTGTCATTCAAGACCCCCTCCTTTCCCAGATCTGCCTCACAAATGGGCTGCACAAATGGGAAAGTTCAGAACAGTCAGAAGTCTGATGGCCTGCACAGAACATAGCACATCTCCCTCCAAAGTGATACCTGTGTTATTTACTCACAAAAAACATGCTTTTGAACTGCAAGGTGGGCAGAAACTGATGTGAGTGAGGGGATCTCACCCCACCATTCAAACGCTCAAACCGCCAGAACTAAGGCCATCTCCTGCATCATTAAGTCACTGAGCCACTGAGCCTCTTCAGAGAGGAAAATCCTTCTTAATTCATGTCTGTATCTCTCTCTGGAAAGCTTCTATCTTTTTCTTCTAGTCTTACCCTTAGGTGCTATGGAGAATAAATCCACACTCTCTGTGCTGTGTATTGTGGTATTCTCTATGGAGAATAAATCCACAGTTTCCATGCTGTGACATCCCTTCATGTGTTGCAAAACTGCTATCACATCTCTTCTTAGCCTAAGCATACCAAGTTCCTTTTAATTCTTCATAGGATTTCAGCTTCCTTATCATTCTTGTCACTCTTAAATGCACATTTTTCCAATTTCTCAGCATTTTGGGGGGGACAGTTGAAAGCAAAAACAATACTTTCTTAATCTTCTCGATCTCCCTAGTCACATGCTGAAATTATGATTGCAGTACAATGTGAAGATCAATTAGAAATAATATTCCCCAATAAACAATAAATACCATTGCTGCAAATTAAAATGTAATTAACATATTATTGTGTTATCAGTAAATAAGACAGCAAAATTTTGGAACCTGAAGTATTACTTCATGGTTTGTGTCTGTCAGTAACAAAGGAAGATAAAAGGAAGACTATCTACTTGGATAATGTACTAGAATTGATACAACAAAGTGATAATTGTGCATCAATTGCTATAATATTAGCAATAGATTTGGATATGACCAAGTGTTAACAATTCTTCAGAGTCACATGGGCAAAACCATCTGGAGAAACACTTGTCAAAGTGGTGTGAACATTGTATTCAAATATATCCCTGCAAATGTTTAGCTTTGTAGAGATAATTTGCCAATTTTCAGGGAGTCCCTTTAACGTATCAATGGTTTATGGCCTTTTTTATAAGTCTATCAATTTAGATGGCAATCTCACATATTTTAACAATATTTAAATTGTTTAGCCCTTTTTTCCTGCCTCAGAAAGTCCTATGGTAATTAAAATCGAAGGGGATAGACCTACACTAGCCATCTTCTGCTCTATTTAATATAACTCACTTCAGAGTTTATCGTGGAGAAGAAAAGGATAAAATCAAACAGCTGATATTACAATCTAAGATGTCATTTTCACAAATCAGATGTGGATCTTCATCATTACTAGTTCCAGTTCCACTCTTAATTGACAGTATCGTTAGGGGCTTATCCTAGCATAACAATAGCAACTTAGACTTACATACTGCTCCATAATGCTTTACAGAGCACTCTAAGTGGTTTGTAAACATCAGCATATTGCCCGCAACAAGCTGGGTCCTTATTTTACTAACCTCATAAAGATGAAAGGATGAATCAACCTTGAGTCAGTTAGGATCGAACTGCTGGCTGCGGGCAGAATTAGCCTGCAGTATTGCATTCTAACCATTGTGCCACCATGGCTCAAATAGTGTATTTGAATAGAATAGGGTATAGGAACTAATAGGAACTTATTCCAAATAGAAAAACCCTTTGGGGTTGCAAAGTTGCACCACATATAAGAGGAATAGGACACATTTTAAAATATGGATACAACATGCTTGTCTGGAACTTTTCCAGCAGTATATGGGTTGGTTTTTTGTTTTGTTTTTTGAGATTGCATTACAACCTGAAAGGCAGCAACATCATCCTGGCAGAAGCTTTAAAGAGTTGTAAAACAACTTTGTACCTTCAAATCCAAAGTATCACATAGCCTTATTGAGGAAGGTAGTGTGAACCTCAAAGTTCCCATTTAAATCTTCCTCCGACTATTCCTGAATCCCTTTGCAGGTTTATGAGACTAGCTGAGATACGTTTAGGACCCATATCTACTTTCCCATTTATGCAAATACAAACTCATTAATGCTCTGCAAACAGGAATGAAATGGAGAATAATTAGGAATAACAAGACTGCAAAAGTGGTCATTTTGTGTAGAAAGAGCAAGTCAGCATTACAACAATCAAGAAGTATAAAACTGTGATTAAGGACAGCACCATTTGGCCTTTCTAGTATACCACAGAGAAAAGTTCAAATAAAAGATAAATATGATGGTAGAAAAGATTCTTTGGGGAAGAAAAATGCTGGAATAACTGAGTTGCTGAAAGGTCAAATTCTACAACACAAACCAAAAAGAAAACATCCAACAATATCTCTAATACCCCTGTGTACGAAAAAAAAGCTTATAGTTATTATTGCTATAAAAAAGGAAAGTTATTTGGGGTCTCATAATAATTTCAAAGGCAATTATGTAAGTACAATGGAAGTCTGCAGAAAGGGAAGGAAAAAAAAATACCCAGGAGTCTTGGTCGATTAAAAGATGATTCTGAGTCATCAGTATGTGATGCATATACAGACAAAGCACAAAGCGTTTTGGAATAAATGAGGAATTCCTAATAGATCTAAAGCAATATAAATTTGATGTATGAAGCATCGGTACATATGGTTTATTGTGAATATTGTTTCAATTTTATAAACAAGCAATACAAATATGGAAAAAGGCACTGCCACATTACTTGCAGTGGTTTGAAGTCATTTGATTAGTGGTGGAGGCAGGTGCTTTTTTTTTTTTTAATGATTTTTTTCATCATTTTGTAGCCTGGTTGCACAAAGTTTCTATGTGGAAAAAAAAAGAGATAGAGAGAAGAGTTACTACAAGAGTAACTGAATTGGGGAAGCCAGGGAGGGAAACAGATGATTGAAAAGCTGATAATAAAATGGAAATCAGACTACTTACCCATTCACCTTAGCTACTATAAAATGAAATAAATATAAGAACGAGTAGACTATTCATTTGTACTTACCACCAGGAGGCAATATTTTACCAATTAAATCCTTATTGGGACTCTCACACAAGCATAGTTAGAACTCTTTTGAGTCCAAGCTTCTTGTGGGAACTGAATTTCACTTCCCATTTCACTTTCCTTGACTATAACTGAATTAGCTTTGGGTTACCTGTCTAGATCTGAGCGCTCAGAAGTACTGTAAGAAGAGATATAAAGATCTGTCTTCAGAATCCCTGAACAATGCTTCTAGTTACATAAAATATTGAACGATTGATGAAAAATATTGAACTATTTGATATTTCAAACACTAAATCCAACTTTGAATGGAAGACCTGCTTCATGTAGGCCTGGACAATTGTCTCTTTGATTCCTCCAAGACCTGTATATAAAGCTGCATTTGTAGTGCCACAAGAAATATGTGCCACCCTTCACAAACGAAAGAAAATCCCATTTTTTTTTAATGCTAAATGACCATAATGATTTGACTTATTAACCTATTATGTCTGGCCCAACAGTTCCCAACTCTTTCCTTTATGCAGACATGATATTGTCACAGACACTTTTGGAGGATGACAACATAAGTTAGAATCAATAATGTTAATGCCTATGGACACAGTGCAATCCTCCTGAATAATTCCATGGAACCTTTGACATAATATAAAAAATAATAATTTCGACATTTTTAGAAAGTTGAAATATCAAATATTTCTGAAATCACTGATCTTGATGTGATTGTGGTACATTTGCTAAAAATTATACAGTTTCAAATTAATGCAATCCAATGATTTATATTATGTGTATGCTTGCATTGAAAAAGAAAGAGGGAAAGAGCCAGAGAGAGAGAGAGAGAGAAAAAAATAGACAGAGAGGTGCACTATTATACCTTTAATAAATCACCAGTGACTTGCAGTAGTTTGCAAATCCCAACGTGGGAATTTAGATTAAAATGTTTTTATTTACAAAGAGCATATTTTTCTTGAAATCTAGCTGACTAAAATTTAATGAACATTTAATAATGCACAGCAAATCTCAAAAGCATTTCTTGAAAGAAAGTAAAAACCTATATATCAGGATGCATAATATGTATTGACATCTAGCCTCTTCTGTACCATTTCTGAGTGATATCTACTCTCATGTGTATAGTGAGCAACATGGCAACCATGACACTCTAGAAGCCTTTCATCTTCTTTAAAAAAAACGAACACTAATATATATTATGGTTAAAGGTAAAAGAATGTTTCCTGTGGTTGCTTACTGAGGACAGAATAATTTACCTGGTCATTCTATTGAAATAGGATAAGCCCTCTTCAAGAGTTTGCCTGAATGCATGAAGATTTAAAAACACAGCAGAAGCATGCACACTAGTTTCACCCCTGTATCTTAGTTTCATGTTCACTGATGTCCAGATGATGCAGAGAGGTTTATTCAAAGTCATGCCAATGGGAAGAGAGTTCCCCTTCATACCTCTCCACACAATACAACTTGTCTGGGCAGGGTGGTTAGCTCAAAAGGATGCGAGAGTCAGAATCAACATGCAGGCACCTATCAGCTCCTGAATTGCAAATCCTCAGAGATTCAAGCAGATATTTGAATAAAGCTATAGCCATTGAATATGGACGGTGGCTGATGGCATGGCAGTGTTTCAGTTGTAAATCCACTTGGACTTGGCTCTGTTTTCTTATGAATGTGTGCAGTTTTCAATGTAACAGAATAAAAGAGTTGGAAGGAGGTCTTCTAGTCAACCTCCTGCTCAGGCAGAAAACCTTATGTTGGATTTTACCCCTGATTTATTCTCTGATCTAAATCATTGATTTTCTATCTTATCAAGCCCTTATCAAGGACTGCCACAAAGAAGAGGGAGTCAAGCTATTCTCCAAAGCACTTGTGGGTAGGACAAAAAGCAACTGGTGGCAACTAATCAAGGAGAGAAGCAAGGTAGAACTAAGAAGAAATTTCCTGACAGTTAGAACAATTAATCAGTGGAACAACTTGCCTCCAGAAGTTGGGAATGCTCCAACACTGCAAGTTTCAAAAAATAGATTGGATAACCATTTGTCTGAAATGGTATAGGGTTGCTTGCCTATGCAGGTGGTTGGACTAGAAGATGTGCAAAGTCCCTTCCAACTATGTTATTCTAGTCTCTTTCTAAGGTTGTGGTCTATTTTAACAATTATATGCACAGCATTTTGCTGGGCCTCTAAATGTGTCACTTTGTCAATGAATGCAACAAAATTTGTCTGGCATGATCTGTTTTTGACAAAGCCATGTTGGGTTCTGGTTATGACTTTCTTTGCAAGATACTTTGTCTAACAAGCAACTGTGCGATAATTATAATTGAGATTATCCTAGTCAAATTGTGCTTTAAATTAAGGGTTTTAACTGCATTGAATATCTCAAATAATCTGGAAAAATCTAAACTTGTGTCCATGAGAGTATAAACTTTATATTTTGAATAATGACCTTTCAGGTCACAGGTATGGCATGAAAATATTTCAAAAGTTGTTTGCCAGAAAATACCATTCCACTATTTGCAAATATATATAAAAGCTACTTGGACAAAATCTAAAGAAGCCATTGAATTCCAACCAATCTATAACAATCGATGATGCCAAGGGGTGAAATAAGGCAATATTAAACAAACACCTTCTGGTTCTGGTTCAGTTACAAAAAGCTGTGAGTGCCTAGCCTTTTTCATGAGCTTTAAATCTTTTAAAAGAGAAATTTCACATAGATTTTAGAAGGCATGTTGTTAATTTGTTTTTAACATTTCTAAATAACCTTGTCAGCCACATGGCTTGCAGATATCAAATATAATTTAAAACTTCAAAGACTTAAAAAAAAAAAAAAAGGCTTCTAGTGGATACATTTCTCAGTCTAGCCTTATAGGAAAAATGTCTAATTTGGGGAGCTGATGACTAATATTTAGAGGGGAAGAAGCTTTTACTTTTTGCAGCATCACTGGGAAAAAAAACTTTGTTGAACAGTTTCCTGGCTATCTCTTCAAAATGATTTCATAACCAGATTGGTCCATGAAAGCCATTTTCTTTAGGGAACATTTCTGTTCATAGATC
Organism: Sibynophis collaris; assembly: GCA_036250565.1. NCBI lineage: Eukaryota > Metazoa > Chordata > Lepidosauria > Squamata > Sibynophiidae > Sibynophis > Sibynophis collaris. The sequence continues at coordinate 7,389 of JANHFK010005257.1, read as the reverse complement.
CCAACTCCAGGAGTGCTGAGCAGCTGTTCCCTTCTTCAAACCACTGGAATGCCTGTCTTTCTGGGCACAGTGTGATTTTCTTGTAGCAGGTAGCCTTCTCATAAATGCGAAGGCTTCCATGTGAGCTGAATCCTGATCACGTAGGGTTCAAACTCATGCAGAAATCGTCATATATAGAGGGAGGTTTCCCATTCAGATA
>JANHFK010005256.1:250499-264156 GCA_036250565.1 Sibynophis collaris | reverse complement strand
TTTGTCTAAGACTTGAATTCTTCATCTCAACCGTGTCGTTAGGCTGCAATTTTGGATCAGGAGTAGTTTCTTCTTTAATTCTTTTTGCTTTGACACACTTCTCTAGAGCACTTAATAATTCTGAGTGTGTCCTCCTTGTGCCAGTGACAGTTTTTCTTGCTTTGAGTTTTAAACCAACTTTATTCTCCAGGTTTGACTTTTCTTTTGAAGAGACATCTGAAACAACTGTGCTTTCCTGGAAAAACGGATTTGTTATTGTTACAGAAATATTATTGAAAACGGAAGGACTGAAAGGTCTGCTCTCTAAGTCATCAAATTCCCCCAAAGTTACAAAGGTCTGCCTTCTGTTCACCACTACTTGTGGTGTTGCTGAAATTATATCACTGCTGCAATTAGAGGGATTTTCATTCAAAGTGGAATCTAATATTGGAGATTGCATTGGAACACAGACATTCAACTCCTCGTTTTTCAGATCCAACTTCTCTTTTTGAAAGTTATTAGGTTGCTCAGTAACAGTAGAAGTAATGTTCCACAGAGTAACATTTGATTTGTAATTTTCAGTTACTCCATGTGGAATGACAAGATAATGACTTGTTGCCTCTTTTTTCTGGGGTGTTAATTTGTCCTCTTTCTTCCCATGTTCTTCCTTTATGTCAACTGTGGTTGGTTTCTCCAAAGAAACCTCCTCGTTCTGAGTGTCCTGGGAAAACAGAACAGCATCTTGAGACGTATCCAGATTATTATACATGACAGGAGTATCATCCCTTTTAGTTCTCAGAACTTCTTTTTGGTGCTCTGTTAAGAGTCACTCTTTTGTTTCTACAGGAATGTACACAAAGTCCACAGTGTTTTCTTCTTCCAAAGGAATGTTTTTTATATTGGAGTCTGACCCTGAGAATTCTAGCTTCATCTTTTTAGGTGTAATGTGAAAATCAATACTTTCTTCCTCTGGTTCACCGGTTTGGGCCAGGAATGAGTCCCTTTTTCCATTAGGATTTAATTTTATCCCACTGATGTTTGAATATCCCTGGGAATTCTCTGTATAATCGGAATATGTGATACTAGATCCCTCCATTATCTCACAGCTTTCAAAAGCAGGCAGTAGGAGTATGAATTTTTGTTTTGCTTTATTTAAAACAGTTTTTAATTCTTCAGGGTACTCCAGGGTTACCTCTTTTCCAAACGTTGCATTCCAAAACTGAGCAGCATGGCTGCATATCTGTCTGTTCTTATTTGAAAACATTACGCTTAACAATGGAAAAATCTCTTCTAAGAGATCACTGTCAAAGGATCCAATATAGTTTGACTGCAAACAAGTAAGGCTGTCTGCCAGTAACTTTTCACACTTGTTATCGAGTCCAGGACTCGTTCTAGATGGATTAGCAGACTTTATTTTTTCATATAATGCTGTGAAAGGTTGTGCAATAAATCCAAAGAACGATCTGATGACAGAAGGCAAAGAAATGTGGCAGAGGATATTGTGAAGAATACCAACGATCACAGAACCAACAGGAGCAAATTGTTCAAAGTCAGATTCCTTGGATGCAAACATCTGAAGACTGTTCATCAATATCACCAGGAGTTTCATTAAAGAAGACAGCTTGCCAAGGGGATTTCTCTCCCTTTTGACCCACTCCACTAGCGTCAGTGGAGGTTTATTTGCTGGCGGATAGTTCTTATCATAAGGTGTAAAACTGACGCATTCAACTATGACTGCTGTAATATGAGACAGCCCATACAACATGGATTGATTTAGATGTGCTTCATCTTTTAATCCAGATATTATTTTGGCACAGAGTTCCTCACAGCATATATTATATTCTGCTGTTGGTACTAGTAATGCAGAACGGGCAAATGCTTTATACAGTTCTGACCAAGAACGCAATAGTATTGTCATGGTAAGCTCTGGAAATTCAGAAGATGAAAATATACAGTTCACTGGTAGCAACAGTGCACGGTAAATTGCATTGAAATTATGCTCCAAAGCATCACCTTGATTTATTTCATTCATCTGTTTAATCCATTCAATTAATGGGTTAACTATAATACTCCACATTCGCCACAAATATTCCTTATTTTCAAAGTGCGGTGCACTTTGACTCACAATTGTGAGTACAGATTCGGTAAAAGCCAGAGGAGACGTATTGCCAGACATAGCACATTCCACAAGAGTTTCGTAGTTTAAAAAGAATCTTCTATTTTCAACTCCACATTTCAGAAGATCTTCACAGAATAAAAGCTGAACCAGGAACAGTGCTGGAATTCCATTCACAAGATCCATGTCAGCAATCTGATAGGTTGGTGATCCCAATACTCTTGGAGGCAATCCTTTAATAGCCACTTCTAACAAGGACAATGAGTTAAATACTGGCAATTCGTTTGAAAAAATAATGTTTTTTAAAGTCTGCAGCAACATAGTTACTACTTCTGAATTCTGCCAATGTCTATTGTTGCCTGATTCAATTGCAGCTTTGACAAAACCAACTAATTCTCTCCATATAGCAGTAAGCATAACATCAGAAACATCTTTTCCAATTGCAATGAAACCATTCTGAGCTGCATTTATGAAAACACTGGCATAGTTGCAGAAGAAGGAAGGGCTAGTGATTACTGGGCACTGAAGAGGTTCTAAACTAAGTACAATATTATTTTCCTGGGCGAAAGTCAATACTTCTGGTCCCATAAAGAAATGAAGTAGCATTTCAATTCCTAGAAGCTGAACAGATGGAATAACAGCTCCTTCGTTGCTAGAATTCAAAGGCATCCTTGGATTGGCAACATTTCCAAAAGGGAAAACCCCTGATATTCGTGAAGGACCTGGCATAGCTAAATTCTGATTAGAAAGTAACCATGAAGCTTGTAGCTGAAAGGCATCTAGGCTTGAAGTGTTCTGAATTAATGGTACACAAACCTGTTCAAAGTGGACTGGAAGCTGAGATCCAAGCCTCATTAATAAATACCACCAAACTTCAAGCTTGGTCAGTGCCAGAGTTTCAGTTCTCACATGAAAAGAGGTCAGTGGCTGCATTAGCAATCTTAGTCTTTTTGCACTGCATAATATATCTGGATTTAAAGCAAAGTTATCAATCAGACTCTTCCATGCAATGAAAGCTATTTTCTTCACCACCAGGGAGCCACTACGAAATCCAAGTTCTTCTAAATGCAGAAAGGAATTGATAAAGCTTCCACTATGATGCAGTCTTTTTCCAAGCAGCTTTATAAACAGGGGCCACAGTTTCAGAATATATGTTTCACGTTTTGAAAAAAATTGCTTTTGGAGTTCTGGAATTAGTTTAGCAGTCAGGAATTGCTTAGCGATTGCTATCACCTCTTGATGGTGCTGAAGAAGTGGGAGACCCATTTCCAAAGCGGTAGCAGCTCTTAACTGTACTTTATGAGCTGAATGTCCTAGCAATGGTATTATCATTGTAGCCCATGTCACAGCCTGTTTCTCCATGTCAGATGGAGCCTGTTCTATCAGCCGGGTGATAACATTTAGTGCTTCGTTTTCTACCACCTTGGAATGTGAATGTCCTTTATTAAATACAGTTTCCAGCATAACGATAATATTAGGTACCAACTTTCCAACTGTATCTGGAGGAAAGGACTGCTTGGAGATCACCCAGAGTGCTCTTGCGCGAATATATTTGTCTCCTGAATTTATAGCAACACTGTTTAATGTAGACAGTAGTTGATGTATTTCTATTTCGCATAATAAGGAAGCAGTTCTTGGATTACACACACAGAATCCTAAAGTTTGTAAAGATGCGCTGCTCAACTCCAAATTTTCAGAAGGAACATGTGTCATAAACATCTTGTAAAGTTGGAGAAAACTGTTTTCAAACTCAGCTGCAAATTCTTTTCCTTCGGCTTCGTTTTCTTCCTCTTTAGTCAATCGATTACTAAGGGTCAGCCACGCGTCTGCCAACACCCCCGGCGAGGAATTTGGGTCCTCGAGGGTCTCCAGCAGAGCCCGCAAGCTTGAACCGTCGCAGGATCCCATCACGGCGACTAACGGCTCCAGGAGGTTAAACGGCTGTTAAGCTGCCGCCCCCGTTCTCGAACGCCCTTCCCGCGCTCGCCTAGCTTTTTCCCCGGAGTTTCTTCTTTTGATTTTTAAGTCTCAGAGTGGTCTGACTTGTCTTTAGACACTTAACTTTTTCTTCGAGTTATTCATTTCGTTTACATTGGATAGAAATATCATGTGGGTCTTCTGTGGCAGCGGTGCAGTTTCCACCTCCACGGAGAAAGGTTTTTCTGGAGACAGGAGGGCGCAGGGCTTCACGTGCTGCCTGCATCCCATGGATGGGGCTTCGCTTGTTTGCACCGCCCGGTTTCTGGCATACTATGGACTGGAGACCCCTGTTCTATGGGCATGGATACATACACGGCACTTATTTTGCAAATCACAACAGTTTTTTCCCCATTATTATGTTGTTTCCATGACTATTTTATTTTTCTTGCAAAAGCTTTGCAAATGTTCCCAGTGGTTCCAATCCTCTTTCTTTTAAAATCTGGTTTAATGCAGGGTTTTATTTTTTAACAATCTTTAACCATCTTGAATACTGTATCCTTTGGTTTTAAAAATTAGTCTTTGATCTCTCTTGTGGTTGATGTTGAACTAATACTTAAATGTTGGTGTTCTTGTGTTGAAGTAAACTTTAAATGTAATACCTCAAAGGCAAATCAGATCTCCTTCGAGATATAGTTTATATTCTACAGAGAGAAGAAATGAAAAGAATAAAATAAAAAATAGTGTCTTAGCTCTCAATTATTGTGAAAGTAGTGAATACTCCATTGCTCCCAGTAGTTCCAAGGCAGGGTCTTGTTTCTTAGCAGTATTTTTAATTTTGCCTAATTTTGTGTATTTTAGTAGCCCAGAGTCCTTTCTTTTAAAAATTTAAAAATATTAAAGATTTAGATTTTTTTTAAATGTAATTTTTAAAAAAAAATTTTTTTTTAAAAAAATGGCTTTATGAAGGGTTTTATTTTTTTGGCAATAAATTGATCTAATTTTTTAGTCTTTGGGTCCTTTGTCCTTTTAAAAATCAAGAACAGAGAGGAAAAAATAACAGAAATGAAGGAAAACAAAATACAAAAAAGAGAGAACACATTTATGGCCCCAGTTATCCAGGGAATGGAAGAGTTGATGTTACTTGCATCTTATGAATGAACTGCCTATAGACCTCTCAGTGCCATTGCAATGGAATGGATTTTTTTTTAATTCTAAAATTTCAAAAACTTATTTTTTAAAATAAGTGGGGAAAATAAGTGCTGGGAAATCTGGGAAATCTGTTGCATTCACTTTTCACTCATCCTGTTGCAAGATTATATTCTAATCTGTACTGATCTAATCTATCTATAGCACTCATCCATTCTCTTAGTACCATTTTCATTTCATTCTAGGTTCTTTGACATCTTTCTAGGCAACTCTTACATCTTTGTGTCTATTTTCCCAAGATCTACTCTTGATACTGTGAAATTGTATATATGTCTCATATTCAGAAACTCTCATCATTCTTGTATTTTTCCGTACTCTCTAAATATTTTATTATAATCTATCAATTTAGTCTCATTTTAATAATTCTTTTCCATCTTGGTGCATGAATAAACCATCTATTCAGAACAAATAAACATTTTTCTAAACTCCAAATGGCATTCTTGGTTTGTTTAAATCAGGGGTGTCAAACTTAAGGCCTGAGGGCTGAATCCAGCCTACAGGGTGATTAGATCCGCCCATGGGGCTGGCCTGGAGACAGCAAAGGACCGGCAAGCAGTGCCTCTGCTAGTGAAAATGGAGCTTGGGTGGGCCACGTGTTTTCGCTGGCAGCAGGCTATCAAAACAAACTAAAAACAAAACAAAAGGAGAAATGTTTCCCCTTTTTCACTTGAGCATCCAAGAAGGGACAGGAAAGGAGAAAGGGAAAGAGGAAAGGCAAAGAAAAAGATGGGAAGATGGGAAGAGAGCAAGGAAGGAGAAAGAAGGAAAGAGGAGAAGGAAGAAGAAAAGAGAATGAAGAGGGAAAGAAAAAGAAGAAGGAAGGAAGGAAAGAAGGAAGGAGATTATAATGAGAGGGAGGGAGGGTCTCAGGGAAGTCCTGCCTTAGCATTGGCCACCACAGGTGCCCCCAACACGAGTTCTGTGTCACACCCACCATGGCCACAGTCTACGCTCCCCTCCGGCCCTCCAAGGTCAAACACAACCCTGATGTGGCCCTCAATGAAATCGAGTTTGAGACTCCTGGTTTAAATGATCCAATATTTTTTTCTATGTTCTTTTTCCTCTCAGAATATTTCCTGTTTCTCATTTATTCAAAAGGTTGCATGGTTTTCTCCATCTATAGATTTTTCATTGTCACAATTTACTAATGTATAAGTTATAATTATTGCCTATAGATTCCTACTTTCATTTGCAATATAAAATTATAAAATTTCATTTGCAATATAAAATTGATATCCATACTTTCTGATATAAGTTTGAACTCTTATAGTTAAACCTATACCTTTTTTCATGCATGTCTTTGAAACCTCCAGCCACTCCACAAGAACAGGTCATCTTCATTCAGATGATTGCATCCTTTCCCTTTTTCCTAAGTTTCATACACTTTTCTTCCTCGTGTCAGTAAATCTATGCTCTTTATCATACTTAAAAACAGGTTTCCCTTCATTTGTTAAAAGGCTATGCTGTGCTACACTATGCTATGCTAGGAAGTTGTTTATGCAGCTGTTCCCGTTACACTGAAGTACTAATGCTGGCTGGGGAATTCTGGGAGTTGAAGTTCACCCATCTTAAATGTCTATGGAGATTCTCAGTCATCAGTCAGGCTATGCACCCTTCAAATGGTATGGGAGTATGAACAGATTTCCAGAAAAAAATGTAGATTGCAGGAACCATTTGCACTTCAATTTGAGATGCAGACAACACAGACTCTTCCCCAACAGCTTGTGCCTGTGTTCAATAATGAAGGGACACAGGACAGAAAATATTCTGCAGAAAGCACAACTCCACAACACAGTCCTTTCAGCAGTTCGAAGAAGGCTCCACACCCATTTGCACTACTCAGGTGATCCTGAGGACACAGACAAGCTACCAAGTGGCCTCGTTGAGGCCCCAAGGAGCCTCAATGACTCTGTAAAAAAATGCAAATAACCAGCTGTCTGCAAAAAATATAAATAAATGCTTCCATTCCCCACCATCCAGTTAGAGCTGAAGAAGCTTCTTGGATAAGAAGCAAAACATCTTCACAGAAAGACCCCAATCTTAAACTTGCCAAACACAGCTTGACACATAAAAGGATATACAAGCTAGAAGATACTTAATTAACCATTGACTTTAAGTCTGATTAAAGGAATTAATGGCTTCTTTTGAGACAGTAAGAGTACTAGATCGTATCAGCATATAGCGACAATATGTTTCAAAGATATCATGACCTCTCCTGCTAGTCTTGTATAAATAATAGGGGCAAAATGGAGAGTTGTGTGAGATAACATAATCTAGGTATTAAACAGTAATCAACATTAAATGCGGCCTGTCCAAAAGTTTGAAACCTACTGCTAAAAGTTCACAAGGACTAACCTTTCAAAATGACCCTGAGAAAAATTATGGACGCCAATAAAAGGTCAAAGGAAACTAACAGAATATCCTAACACTCCTCAGCTTTCTAGTACCAAGGCAGCAGAAGCAGTCATGCTCACATATCTCGGCTAAAACACAAGTCAAGCGGGTCCAGAAAACAGCACTCTCCAGATATTGTTTTTTATCATAGCCAAAAATGGTGCATTTGAGTCCAATCAATCACTTCCACAAGAAAAATTTCTCCATAACTGCCTCCTTGAAACAAACGAGAACTCAGTGGATTGTTAAAAGTTATAGTGTGGTTTCCCTCAGTGTTCTGGCTGGAGCCACATTATTTACCTCTGTTGAAATGAAAGGCAGACTGTATGCCTCTGAATGAGGGCATGGATGCAAATTTGACTTTTCCATGTTTAATAAATAAGAACTTAGACTGTGAGTATTTAAAGGGCATGCTGAATATTAATGTACTTCTTAATTATGTCAAACATCGAACATGAAATATGTTAGGAATAACAACCCCACCCTCCATCAATTCTAATGATTGTATTAGAATGCAATTTCAAATTAAGAAATTCTCTTTTTTCTAATTCTGCATTAAAGATGTATATTATTTTACCTTCTCATTTTCACTCCTTGCAAATTAAATGTTTTATTCCCTCATTAATGTATACTGAGCCAGACCTCTCTATTCTTTTCTCATAACATTTTTATTACCATAGCACAGCATTTCTCACTGTAGTTTATGGAGGGAAACAAATCATTAATATTTATGAAATCATAGAATTGAAAGAGGCTATTTAACTATACAGTCCAATTCTTTGCTCAAAGGATAAATTTAAATGAAAATCATGTCCAACAGATGGCTGTCCAACCACCATTTCAGTTTAGTGAATGGGAGCTCATCATTTCCCTAGGAAATTGGTATTAAACATTAAACTGCTCTTATTAGTATGTTTTTTCTCTTTTCTAGAATCTGACTTCTTATAATTTAAAGCATTATGTTAAATTCTGTGTTCAGATACAATAAAGAAGTTGCAGCTCTTACAAATATTGAGAATGCTAACATGTCTTCAGATCTATCATTTTTCCCCATTTTTTTCTTTGTTTCTAGTCTTCTGATATTGCTTGCCTTCTTCAAAACTGTTTCAATTCGTATAGATTCTTCTTACACAGCAGCACAGCGGCACTAGAAGTTTGGATCTGACCAATGCAAAAGTACTGCTTCCTGTGTTTTAAAAGTTAGACATCTATGGTTGCCGTTTAAAGTTGCATTTGCTTTTTTTTTGTAGTCATATACAACTAGTGTTTATAATTAACTTCTGTTCTAAGATCATTTTCCCAGCACTGTTGCCAAGCCAGATATCCTTCCATTCTAAACCTCTGAATCTAATTTGTTTCCTAGAGCAGATACACTTTTCATTTATCTCTTTTAGATGAATTCTGTTATTTTCAGCCAATTTCCTTAATCTATCAAACTCATTTTTCATTTATTTCTCCCTTCTAGATTATTAGCATTCCTATCCAGTTGTGTGCCATTTGCAAACCCGTAAAGCAGTCTTTCCATTTTCTTCTTGAAATCATTCATAACAATGCTAAAGAGTCAAACTCTAGGAGTGACCTCCCTCATTTCAATCTGAGGAGCAGAATTGAGAATTCTTGGACTGTGTTTCTCAAGCATGTTTTGCCATGTCACCCATCTCACTGGTTTAGTTATCAAAATTGATTTGCTGAAATAAAAATATATCTGCAGTATTCCCAAGGTCAAATAAATTAATCAAAAGGTGAAATCAGTTTATTCTTGCTCGATTTGTTCTTGATCAATCTATGTTCACTTCTTGTAATAAACACACTGTTTTCAAGGTGACCTAGAACCTCTGCTGTTGACAGGATTCGCTTCTGCACAGAAATACAACAACACAAGTATTTAAACAAGGGGGGGTTGTATCTAACACTTATTACTGGTTAATTACCAGCAATTTTTTCAAGTTGCTATACAAAATATAACAACATTTGATAGTAAGATTACGGTCAGAAAGAAGAGCAAAGACATGAAAATCAATATGGTCAAAAAGCCTTGTAAAAACTAAGATGAGAGATCTTCCAATGTCTCTGTAAAAAGATTGAGGGAACAGAACATGTTTGATATGCTCAAGTTCCCAGATTCACACAACAAAGAGTCCTCCTGGATTTTCATCACTATCTAGGATAAAAGTCACAATTGAGGACTACAGAAACTCTTCTACTCTCCCCAGGAAATGCTGGTATGCCATGAATCCTTGTACTAGAAGTGCATATGCAAGGCCTAATTATATCATCAATATCTCTATTAAACAAGCAGACAGACAGCAGGGATTTGAAAGAGAAAAGGAGAAAAAAATGTTGGGGGAGGGGAATAGGAACATTATTAACATTCCAAATCCCAATTCACAAAAACTTACAACTACATCTCCCATTTCCTACTTTCTCTGTCTACTCCAGCAATTCTCTTTTTCCTTCACACACCACCTTCCTCACCAGGATTCTGCTCAGAATGTCTTGTCACCTGTCCTAATATGGCCATCAAAATTAGGGCTGTCACGTGTAGGACACAGACTCTGGACAGTCAGTAGGAGGCAGCAAACAGATACAGAATACTTCAATGGATTGCCAGCATTAAATGGACACTCGGATCTTTGAAAGCAGATATGCCTTCTTGGACCACAGGACCATGGCCTGACTGACAATAAACATTGCTGTGCCTTATTAACCTCGGCTTATGAGAGGAACGTAACTGCACTGAACTTGGACTATATTTCCAACTGTGAATTTATGCATGCTAGATTGATGAGTGTAAAATCAGCTTGTGGAGGCAAGGTCACGAATGGCAGAAACCTTGTCCCCAGGCACTGCTATCAAGACACAACGTTATCAGGCTCCAACAGTGGAACATGTCTGACATCTTATTTGCACCCAAGGGACCTCATTTTCAGAATGGCTGCTGCAGGGCATGATTGCTCGGGAGGAAGCAAAGACATGCCAGAGGAGAGGAGTGAACGGCTGGTGTACAACATCCAGTGAGAGAATAGGAAGCAAGCATGACATTTGGCTTCAATTCATGTTTAAAATGGTTGATAATATTTTGCTTCAGAAAACATCAGCAGAAAATAGGATAAACATTCTCAATACATTAATTGCACTTTTAAATAATCTTTGAGATTTTGTAAAATGAATACAATTTACCAAAATATTATGTTTAAAAAACTGTTTTATTCACTGGATGATACTGATAAGTTCATACGTTTTGAAATCCAGAGGTATTCAAGGTATTAGAGGAAATACCCAAATGGTGGGTGGGACCAGACAAACAAAGTCCCAAATATTGCATGCAAAAGGTGGGTGGAACTTCAATTACAAATAGTTTTTGAGTTATGACCCCTTCCTGGCAGTTCGAGAGCTAATATTATCCAGAATGGGACAACTTGACATGGCCAAGTCACCTCTGCCAACTCACCACCACCAAGTTGCCGCAGGACAACTCCATGCGGCCAATTTGTCCCAGAGCTTGACATGGTGGCAGCGGCATCAGTGAGGTATATGAAAATGGGATGCCCCTGGCCACTGCCACCTCCCTGCTGCACGTCCCACTCACTGCTGCTGCTTGTCAGCCCAGAGCTTTAGCCCAGAGCTTGGAGCAACAGGGGCAAGAGGGTGTGTGAAAATGGGACACCTCCCCCCCCCAGGTGCCACTGCCTCCTCACTGCCCACCCCAACCACCATCACCATTGCCATTGCTGGCTTTTTCGGCCCAGAGCTTGGTTTGGCTGCATACAGTATGTGCACATATTCTGGAGGGAGAAAAATGCTCTGATGATGGACTCTAGTACGAGCCTGAAAGAAAGAAAACAGAATATTTAGCAAAACATAACATAATATGAAGCAGATAATATGGAGCTCCAGGTTGCCAAACTGGTACCTTCCATTAGGAAAATTGACTTTGTAAGAATAAAAAAATACTAGGGAAAGCAATTGGTTCTCTAGTTCTGCTTTGATTTTTGCTTTCAAGGTCTCAAGGAAATGACAATCTCTTACAATGGAAGTATTTTCAGTGGGAAGAAAGAATATTGAACATGGATATACTAACATTTATTTTCTTCTCTTAAAATTTCATATGAAGAAAATATCAGGTAACATTTATTTATGTAATTATTTATTAAATTTATTTATTAAATTTATTTGTCAAGTTTGATATGCTTCTAAATATTTGAACATTTATTGCTATTCAACTGAGGGGAGGGAAGGGTGAGAAAAAAAGGCAGATTATGCAAAAATAGACCATGTGAGTCGAGAACCCACCAAGGTCACTACTGCAGGTGTCTGACAAAGAAATGAACTGTTCTCAAAACAAAAGACTGATTCATAATTGGGCGGCGTGATCAGTTGGGTGGGAAGAAGGGGAAACTAATGTTTAACCATATAGCATTGTGTGGGGAAACTTCAGGGCTGGGTTTTAATTCTTTAGTGCTGAAATGGTGTATCCAATAAAGTTTTATTTTTGGGATTTTAAAATGCTTGAGAGTGACTACTTTTGGGGGGTTCACTAGTCAGCTGGTTGACATTATTGGCAGCCATCTTACCATAGGGTAACTCGAGATGAATTACAGTTATATAAAATCTAAAACATAAAAAGTTAAAAACAAGCATTAAAACCAAAAACACATGGGAGAGGGTGGAGGTGAGGGGAGGTGGGATCTATGATCACTCAATCAACCACCTCCATTGTGCTGCTGGCCCACTGGGGCCCCAGGCCAACTGGCAGAACCACATCTTTAGGTCCTTACAAAAAGATAGGACAATTGGGGCCAAGCTCACATCGGGAGCCAAGAAGTTCCAGAGGGCAGGAGCAATAGTAGAAAAGGCCCTCCTCTTGGACCCAACCAGCCAGATTTCTCAGACTGATGGGACCTACAGCATGCCTCCTCTGCTGGCATGAGTGGTACAGGCAAATCCCAGTGGGGTGAGACGGTCCCTCAAGTAACCTGGACCCATGTCATGAAGGGCTTTTAAGGTGATCACCAACACCTTGAATTGTACTGGAAGCAGACTGGTAACTACTGCAGCTCGTGGAGCAGTGATGTCACAGGGGCCATTCTTGGGGGTCCTCCAAATACCCACACCACCGCACTCTACACCAGCTGTAGTTTCCAAGTGCTCTTCAAGCACAGCCCCATGTAGGGCACATTAAAGTAGTCCATTCATGAGATGACTAGTGACTCGTTCAGGAAAGACCACAACTGCCACACAATATGAAATGCAAAGGCTCTTCAAGCCTTTCTCGAACAGGAGTCACGAGTCCAGGAGAACTCCCAAGTTGCAAACTGGGTCTTTCAGTGCCACTTCATCCAGAGTCAAAGAGGACAAAGTCCCGGATCCCCGTGCACCCAAAGCCATTTGGTCTTACCGGGGTTCAGTCAAAGCCTGTTGTCTCCCATCCAGGCCCCTACAACCTCAAGACATTGTGAAAGTCACAGCATCACTTGGGTCACCAAGAATTGAAATATAGAGTTAGGTGTCATCAGCATACAGTACATACCTTAACCCATGGTGACAGATGATCTCACCCAGTGGTTTCATATAGGTGTTGAAAAGGAGTGGAGAAAGTACCAAGCCCTGAGCTACACCACAGAATAGTGTCTGGGGGCTGGATCTCTCATTCCCTATCAATACCAATTGGGACCTGCCACAGAGAAAAGAGTCGAACCAGTGCAGAACCGTGCCACCCATCCAGCGGTGGGTTCTAAATTTTTTTACTACCGGTTCTGTGGGCGTGGCTTGCTTGATCGGCATGGCTTGATGATCATGTGACTGTGGGAGTGGCCATGTGGTCATGTGACTGGGTGGGTGCGGCCATGTGACTGGGTGGCATGACCATGTGACTGGGTGGGTGCAGCCAATTTAGTAGTCCATTTTGCCAGGGAGCAGGGGGTTGGACTAAATGACCCCTGAGGTCCTTTCCAGCCTTTATGTGCTGTTTCAAAGCATCCTCTAAAGCTGTATCTAATGCCAGCCAGGTTTGTGCTCCTCCCTCCCTCCCTCCCTCCTTCT